>RDPX01000113.1:1438632-1456407 GCA_003991215.1 Morbakka virulenta | reverse complement strand
GAGATAGAGAGATATGTAGAGTGAGAGATAGAGATAGAGAGAGAGAGCGATAGAGAGAGAGATAGAGAGAGAGAGAGAGAGAGAGAGAGAGGGAGGGAGAGAGAGAGAGATAGAGAGAGAGAGAGAGAGAGAGAGAGAGAGAGAGAGAGAGAGAGAGAGAGAGAGAGAGAGAGAGAGAGAGAGAGAGAGAGAGAGAGAGAGAGAGAGAGAGAGAGAGAGACAGAGAGAGAGACAGAGAGAGAGAGAGAGAGAGAGAGAGAGAGAGAGAGAAAGAGAGAGAGTAAAACATTGTATTTGAAACGTAGATATAGAGGAGAGTGCCATTAAAAATTTCCTCTTTACACCTTTAATCTACTGTATATATGCACAGCAAAATATCCCGCTAGCTAATGAGAAGAGGAAAATTCTTGAATCATTACTAAATGGTTTTGTACCTTTATTAAAAATACACTTTTATTTACCATATTATTTATAATAAAAATTCATTTTTTATGCTTTCGATATAGAATAAAAGTTGGGATTTTCGCAGTAATCTTTAGTCTTGATAATCAATCATTCTCAACTGAACTGTAAGTCAAGGAAAATTTATTCTAGAAATGCAAAAGTGGAGGACCATGCCATCAAAGAAGGTAGACAAACTTGACTATCCGTGACATAGTGATCCCTTTCCCAGTGGATGCATTCCTATTCAAAAAGTGGTTCTTATCCTAATTCAGCGTATTTGATAAAAGTTCCCTCACAGTGACATTGTAGTATCAAATTAACCCCTTTTCGCTGACATTCCACTATAACTGGAACTCTTTTCACTAAAATTCCCAACATTATTTTATTATTTAAATGATTTTTCAATCAATTTTGCTATTTTTAATTTTGTACACCATATACAAAAGTTATGTGTAAAATAAATAAATAAATAGGTAGGCCTCGGTGAAAGAAGCTGGGAGGTGTATATTTTCAGATGGTACTTTTTGCTGGTGTTAAACTTTCTTTAACTTTTGGTGATAATTTTTTTCAAGACTAAGTGTTTACTACATGTTTTATGCTGTTAACTAGACGAGTTTCTTCGAGCATATTTCTTACAAAGGATCCTTTTTATCTTAAAATATCAGACTATGGACAAAACTCACCCCTTTTTGAAAATCCTAGGCCTTGGGATTGAGACATATTTGCATCCCTTTCTGAGTGATTTAGAAACAAAAATGAATACTACTTTTTACATAGGAGTGGCTCCAGCTGGGGATGTTACTATTTTTATCGAGGACATTAAACAAGCTATCCCAACTTTTGAGGTCGAATAGTTAGAACTGTACGGGAAGGCAAAAAAACGGGTAATATTCCTCCTTTTTCCTAAAATATTATTGTACCCCTATTGCAGTATACTTGTGATGGCACAAGCATCAGCATGCATAAATATGGATCAGTAGAAATTACAGTGTTTAAGGAAAGGAACAAAATACAGTGTCTGATTTAAAGAGAATAGAGTATATTTTTAATTCACGCCCTTTTTATTCAGGTTTCGAAATTTTCCTTCGTGGATCGTGGAATACAATTGTTAATTCAGTGTTTTGGTGTTTCCAAAATTTTTTTATAATATAATAATATAAAATGTTAATACTTAATGCTTAAATTACAATTTACGTTTGAGTGAGTGTTTGTAGAAATAACTATTTAGGGTAATTTACTGAAAGGCTTTCGTAATACTTTAAATAGCAGGCTGCACGTTTAAAAAGTATTTTAAGTATGCCTTTTTAGTACAATTATATAGATAGATATATAGATAGGTAGATAGATAGATAGATGGGTTGATATATAAATATATACATATATATATGTTATATATGTAATTTTTGTTTGTTTTAACGTCATTTTTTCCCAGTAACTGGGGCTCAGACGGTGCCCTTCACAGGGACTTGAATTTGGCAGTGAGGAATTTCTTGGCCGGGTGACCTTCCTGACGCCAACCAACGGCTTTTTCTTTTGTGAATTTCCAAAGTCGTCCTCTCGGAGAATCGAATCCGGAATTCTTGGTTACGGTGAAATTGCACTCACCATTAAGCCACGGCTCCTCATATAATATATATGTATATATATGAATAAATATAGTTTTATTGTGTGTGGTAGGAATGTGAGAACATTTGGAAAAGTGTTATGAATTTATATGCAAATACCACCTTTAGAAACTAGTTGGGTTCCTTCTGTTTTGAAGCTATGTGGTCCAATTCTCAAAGCACTAGATATTTCAAAAATGGCATGGAACATATATTCAATTTACTTGAGAATCAATTCTAGAGAGCTTATAGTTCCCTTCTAGTGTTAATTACATTCCATAATGCATACTCTCTTTATATCTTTGACCTTTAACAAGGGCTTTTTTGTGGTTGGCTTTTGTGTGAGTACTACAGTTATAATTAGCTATTCAGAATTTTGTATTTATTATGTTGATAGAATGTTGTTACTTAATAAACCATCGAAATGAATAATCTTTTGACAAAGCATGAAAAATAAATACCTTTCTTTTCTCTTAAACCGTTCGCTGTTTATAGCTTTAAGGTCTTTGAAGTTCAAACGATGTTTATACACTGTTAACATTATTTGCCTAACGTCAGGATAGGGTGCTTTTACTTGTGATAAATAATAAAATTTTATATAATATAATCAAAAGAGGAGACGTGGTTTAATGATTAGTGCAACTGCACCGTAACCAAGAATTCCGGGTTCGATTCCCTGAGAGGCGAAGGGCATCCGGCCAAGAAACTCCTCACTGCCAAATCCAAGTCCCTGTGAAGGGCACCGTCTGAGCTCCAGCTTCTGGGGGAGGGAGGATGACGTAAAAAACAACAAAAACAACAACAAATTAAAAATTAAAAATACAATTTTGATAGAATAAAAGGCTAGTCTGGAGCCAAAAGTCTTCTGACTCTCTTGTGAATATACATTTCATTCAATCCTTAGCCAGCATCATAGAGTGTAGAAAAAGCATTTCAATTTTTTGTGAGTAAAAGGTTCCATCAAAATTTGTTTGACAATCAGGACTAGAAATAATTATGAAACATTGTTGACCTGAAATTTACTGTTCCTTATGAAAAATAAATTTATTATTCTTATGTTACTGCTGTTATTTCTAATGAAAATAAGAGAGCGTAAATGAATGTTCTCTTATTAAAAGCCATACCTGACATACAGTAAAATACAGTACTCAGTCTTAAATTGCAAAACTTCCCTGTGAAGACAGTTCAAAAATATATCCCAGTCGTTAAATTCAGCTCACTGTCATATGGTCACCGTTAATTACTTTAGTAAGGTTAGTTCTCAGAAACGAGCTTACAACACAGCAAAAGAGAAAGGCTGATCGATTATTCATATTAGCAACAGGAAAAATTTCTTTTCGGCGACAGCTTGGTAGGAGACCCGATCCTATCTTAAATTTAGTCTCATACAAATGCAAATTAAGACCATCTTCTCAGGCTTTGCATGAATTGAATGCTCGGATAAGGGTGAAATAGGCTGACTCAGGAAATGATAATTCAAAAAAGGATCCGCCTTGCCCTTTTTTTCCACTGAATTGTACTTGCCAAAGCCACTGATTACGTGCTTTGGGTCTTTATACAAGAAAAAGGCTGGCTTGCAGATCTGAATTTTCGTGGTGTTCCCACATGATATTAGTCTGTTATCCCTGTGGGTTGAATACTATCTGTGAATACGTCTAGAATTTCTTAGATCATTGCTAGGTAACTGTGGCACCCAGTGGCGTTCTCCTTCAAATTGTAAAATAAATTATTCATATCATTTATTTCATAATTATTCATGTCATTCATGATTTATGATAAAGCAAAAAGAGCAATCTTCTTTCTGTACAGTTGTAGCACGTAGATATTTCCTGAGCTTCCACATTCGAGGAAATATTATTATTAACTCTGA
This sequence comes from Morbakka virulenta, assembly GCA_003991215.1. Lineage (NCBI taxonomy): Eukaryota > Metazoa > Cnidaria > Cubozoa > Carybdeida > Carukiidae > Morbakka > Morbakka virulenta. The sequence continues at coordinate 1,452,489 of RDPX01000113.1, read as the reverse complement.
AATGAGAAAAATGGACCACGACAATCTATTCTTTGCAAAAGCCTATGAACTCTCACTTCTGGTAACAGAAAGCATTTCTATTAATGTTTTCCGCTAATTCTATTACGGAGGTCCTTCCTCACCTTTTTACAGAAACTCATCAATTACTGCAAGGTGAGTTTTAATGTGTTGCCATGGTAAATATGAAATGTCTTAGCTTCCAACAGGGAAGTTTTAATGTGGGTCTCATTCACACGAGAACTCAGACTAAGATCAATTCCAGAGCAATATGTGATAAATACCCAGCTTTAAACATGCACTTCATGAGATTATTTTAATTTCACAATACCATGAAAAATTAGAATGTCAAGGCATGATAAAAAAGAAAAGTAAGCATTGAGCACACTTGGCTACAAATAACATCTATATCATATAGAAATACGTACTACATAATATACGTAACGCCATGTAGATGTAAGTAAATACACTTGCATGTACAAAACTCCCTGCTTTCAATATAAAGAAGATATGAGTATAGGTACATTCAGAATTCAAAATTACCAAATCAAGATAGTGATTAATACGTCAAAATTGTGAATAGCATTAGTAAATGATAAATTGCTATACATAGGTCAAGGGCAGGTATTACTATCAACGGTTAAAAAAAGTATTATTTGCGTTTGATAAAGAACTATTGCTGTTGGTTATTTTGTTTATGATAGTAATACTTTCAATTTAGTATAGTTGCAGGTAACATGTGGCAAACCGTGGTGTGTACAGTACCAGCAGAAAAAACAGCTACAGAGAATCAGTAAAAAAACTAAAAAACTAAAACGAACCAGTAAAAGAACTAAAACGAAAATCATGCCGAATACTTTTTAGGATCTTTTAAATGACGGTAAAAGAAAGAGGTTTAAATCGTTGGCCTATTGCCGTCAATAGAGATCGCGCTGTCGTAAAATAGTTTATTTGAATAATATTAGCGTACAATTATTACGCAGTTACATATTAAGTAAAAAAAAACTAGATAAAAATTTATACTTTCATACAGATTATGTAGGAAGGATGGTAATGAGTTTAGAAGTCTTCGATAGGAGGCGAAGAGGGAGGCGGAGGAAAAGGTGGAAGGACGTGATTAACAGAGATATGGAGGCTGTTGGTGCGAGGGATACTGATGTGACAAACAGAAAAGGCTGGAGACGGCTGATCCGCTGTGGTGACTGCAAACGGGAAATAGCCGAAAGACAAAGAAGAAGGAGATACATTGAGAAAGTCAGAGTTAGCCGAAATTTGTAGAATAATACTGGGCACAGAATAAAGTTTCTCATTTCTCAAAATACCCTAATATCTTAAGTCACCACGCAATATGTTTAGCAATTTACCAGTGATATTGTTCCCTGTAACCTTTGTTAACAGCAAAAAACACAGGTCTTCTGGTCACAGGGTTGACATGAAAATATTGCCAAACATTGACCATCTGTATATTGTCAGCTTGGTCGACAGTGCTGTAGTTTTGCAGATTATAATGATGTATTGCTAACAAGTCAGTCTGGCCAATGATATTTCGGTTATTATTTTCAGGTAACAGGCATTTGTAGGATTTTCCTTGAACATGTGTATGCAAAAGAATGCTGTATAAAGACAGGGTATTTTGTTGATTATCAGCACGGTAAAAAAAACCTAGATTATCTAGAATGCACTACATACCTGCGAATGATGCTTGGTATTAATCGTGCATAAACCTTCCGTCAAATTTCAGGAAATTGGCAACAGGCAACAACTTTTTTATACAGAACTTATATATATATATATATATATATATATATATATATATATATATATATATGTAGTACTGTTATTGTAACCTTATTCAAATACTTTCGTTTTCAGGAGCACTTTTTTAAAAAAGACAGTTTTGGATGCATTTTGGCAATCCAATCGACAGTAAATGGTCTGATGGTCTGAAGAATATCCAATTGAAGTAGTCAAAGAAATTATGACTCCACATCACTACTTATAAAGATTTTGTAAAACAAGGATAGCCGTTCCATAACTGTATTTCTAAAGTAGCTGTTGATCCATCCCTTGGTAAAATAATGCCAATACAGATTGCAGTTGACATTTCTTCAGACAGGCAAGAAAGACAAGGAAGTCTCGTAAAAATATAATAAATCGATCAAAAACCATTAATCTAAGCAAATGACCTGACATTGATTATCATAGATGCTTTAAAGATAAAGCTCTTGTCAAGAGCTTGTATCCTACACTTAATTTTATATGAAGCGAAGTTATGGCACAAAAAGAGAAAATGTTAATTAGCTATTGACTGTTCAAAAGCTGTTGGATTACTAGTCGTAGAGCATTTTTCCAAAGTAGACAGTCTTTTTTGGTCTGATGTATCAGCTGGAATTCGGTCGAATACAGGTGTTGTAAACTTGGACTTTGATTTTGATCGAAACATTGAGATCATGCACTTTCTTCTCTTGATAGCTGTTGTAATGCTAAAGATATAACTATGGAAATAGTTATTCCTAGATTTTCCCTATTAAGGTTTCTAAAGGATCTTAGGTTCATCATAAAAGGAAGATTCTTATGTATTACAGGTGGTTCTCTCAAATACAGAACTGGAATTTTCGTATTTCTTTTGCTCAATCTTATTTTTCCCTTACATGTTTGAGGTTTTGTTTTGTCAAATATTCTTACAAACCCTTTTTCTACTTGGTTTTATTTTACAATATATTTGTTCTTACTTCAAAATCAGGCTTTAAAATATGGCTGTGGTTAGTGATGAAATGAAATAGAAACAGTGTGCATGAAATTGGTTTTCTGAGTTTATACCCAGGCACATACACAGGCACAAGCAGAGAAAAAAACATGGATAGAAGATACCTATGACACATAAAGACACATTTTTAGTCTATTCTTATCACACACTTCCATCATTTTATTTTGGTCAAACAAAAACATAGTCGGTTAGAATCAAGTCTAGTCTTGCCAAAATGCAAATTATATATATATATATATATATATATATATATATAAAATATATTGCTTTTCTATCTAGTTGATAATGAGAGTGCTCACTCAATACAGTTGTGGAGCATTTATAAGTATCAATCAAAAAAGATATTACAGTTATTTAGCAACTCGGAATTTCATGTTTAAAGAAACAATTAGCAGACTACAAGTTTTCTAACCTGATGGTTGTTTTAATATATATATGTATATATATGTGTGTATGTGTATATATAAATATATGTGTATGTTTATATATATATATATACTCAATCTGCAGAGAGTACCATTTCGCCCTTTGTGCGCTCATCAGTGCAGCACAGAGCTTCTGAGACATAACTCTCTGGCCATATTGCCGGAGCAATATATATATGTGTGTGTGTGTGTGTGTGTGTGTGTGTAATTTTGTGTATTCGTACCAAAAAGTGCTTAATGCATATAACAGAGCAATATAAAAGGTAGAACACGAAAAATAAGAACTAAATAGTTCTTATTTTTCGTGTTNCTGCAGAGAGTACCGATTCGCCCTTTGTGCGCTCATCAGTGCAGCACAGAGCTTCTGAGACATAACTCTCTGGCCATATTGCCGGAGCAATATATATATATATATATATATATATATATATATGTGTGTGTGTGTGTGTGTGTAATTTTGTGTATTCGTTCCAAAAAGTGCTTAATGCATATAGCAGAGCAATATAAAAGGTAGAACACGAAAAATAAGAACTAAATAGTTCTTATTTTTCGAGTTTTAGCTTTGATATATAAATATATATATATATACTTTAATGAAACTCAATAAATACATATCACAAATTATGTTCGACTTTATCTTTGTCAAATTACTTTTGCACATAATTTAATTTTGTTTATATGTAAAAGATAACAATTTTAAAGCAAACGGGGAGGGGGGGGGGGAGATACTAAAATAATAAGGCAAACAAGCTATATTACAACAAATGAAGTTTTTTAACAATGTAGTGACGCATGGGAGTAGTTTAGAAGCTCGTACTAATTATCAAGAGGGAATGAAAAACGAAAAGGTAATCAAGGAATTACTATAGAAAAAAACCCTGAAGATAACAAACAGAATTAAACAATGAACAACTAAAAAGAACTAAAAGGACACCTGGCTTCTACGCCATTTTACTGCTATTAAACCTCGCAGAAGTGAAAATGTCTGACTGAAACTGCTAGAATAATGATCTTGATAATCTAGCTTAACATTTGGGACTTATTTATTCTAAGTAATTAACACATTGAAAAATGAAAATGCTTTTAAATCTCCACCTGTTCACGCTATCTTCATTAACAAACGCCTTCTTAGAGTTGAATCCTGGTCTTAATTTGGTACAAGGACTACCCACTTGTCCATCTGTATGTCTGTCTATCAATCTCTCTCTCTCTCTCTCTCTCTCTCTCTCTCTCTCTCTCTCTCTCTCTCTCGCTCTCTCTCTCTCTTTCTCTCTCTGGATAGTGAAGAGACTCCTGACAGGATACGCCAAAAATCACCGTGGCTGGTTTGGTTTTATTTTTTTTGTCATTATTTTAGGAAGAAATTATTTGTTATTATGTATGGGAAATAAGCGTATTTTTAGAACCGGCTCTGTAGAGCTCTTTTTACTGTCAGGTATGAGCTTAACTCATTTATAACATGTGGCTCTGAAGGCATTTTTTACCTACAGTGGACAAATTTTAGATCTTGTTTTAAACGGGTTTCAATACTGATCACACCAATTTGTTTGTAACATGGGTTTCAGCATAGGGTAATTATACCTCGAAAATTGGAGTTCTGAAAAGAAGAGAAAATGACTGAAAAGAAGAATATTGAGACCGGTAAGGCACCCGGCTCTAAATGGAATATAACACAGGACCATAACGTTTCAACACTGAAGCAAAGGAACCGAACTAGAAAAACCAGACTTTTAGCATAGGAAGCAGTTAAATCCAATCAAATAATTGTGCACCGACTCTTTGAAAACATCAGCACAACAATTAGTTTAGGGCTCACTCAAGCAAGCGGATTAATACAAATTTTGATGGGTGATTAAAGAGTCACTCACCAACTCGCTACTCTGATTCCACCCCCTTTCAACATGGATTAGTCTAAATCCTCTTCTGATGCTGTTCCATGCAATAAAACATTGCTAACCAAACATGTTCAAGTTAATGGAAAATATATTTGACACTTTTTCTGTGTACAAAAGTCGGAAAGGATTTATAACCGATCTCGTATTAGACTATCTATCTATCTTGGTCGATTTTCACATCGCCCAAGATACTGATTTTCCAACATACCTTTGAGGTTTTGTTTGGAAATATACCTTCTACCCGGCTATGCTATGCTGTTATTTTACTCTACTCGAAACAAATATATTACTCGTAGCAAGTTTTATTTGTTAAAGGTAAGAAATTTTTGGTAGCAAGACAAGGTTGTTATTGTAAAATGACAAAAAATGATGGAAAATGATTTCTCACGCCATTAACTAATAAAATGGCATGTACTGAATAGAATATGCTGAATTTTACTTAATGTACGATCATTTTTGGTAAAATTCCGTTGACCTACGTGGAGTAACAATAATTGTAACTGATGAGACTTAGAGGTTTTAGTTGTGATATTTTCATTGGTCACTTGTCAGCTCTACTGAGTTAAAAAAATCAGGAAAACGCCAATCAAAAACTTTAAGAAACAGAATGTAAGAAAATAAACATTTTGAAAGGGAACTTAGCATTGAAACAAGGAGTATAGCGCATACCAATCATTAAGCTCCAAATGTATGGAATACAAACAAGTAATGACATGAAACCTATTTTAGAAACGACTAGCAGTGAGTACAATGGCAGGAAAAAAAAACTGCTAGAAAATATTTGTCGGACCGAAAATATTTTTCAGATAAAAACAAAAATTTGAAATAATTATGCAGTAAGATTGAAATGCCTTATTGTTGAAAAAATGGATTAATTCATTTTTAGTGCTTTACCAGCTTCAGTCGTAAATAAAGTGAATTTGTTTTAAGCTAGAAGTAAAAATGCTTCTTTTATGAAAAAATGCTTGCGTGCCGTTTCCGTTCCAATAAATTATCGTCGTTCAAACATGCCAATTTGATTGAGGTTGTTTGCGAAACAAAAAAAATCTTAATAAACAATCGTCTACTTAATTCCAAACATATCAGTGACATGTGTTGTGCTTGACGAATTAGTAAGAGTTATATTAGTTAACATAGTAGCATTATGAATATTAGTAATGACAATAGCAACACAAGGTAATGGGTAGTAGTTGGGGTAATAATCGGGATGATGTTTACAGTGATAATAGCAAAAGTGAATTTAAGAGCATCAGCTCTTCTACTACTACTACTACTACTACTACTACTACTACTACTACTACTACTACTACTACTACTACTACTACAGCTAGTATTAATAGGATCTATATAAATAGTATATTTATCCTCCATCAAATGATTGAGAAGTCTAATGAAAAACAGGTGAACTTGCACGTCATCTACATTAGGTTTCACCAGGCCTTTGACTGTAAATCTGGAGCTTCTTTTCACGATCATAGGAAAGCTTACATTTCTCATCAACTTGGTCAAGACACCGTGTTCTAGATTGCCTACATCACGAGAGAAGATGTTTAGGCGGCAAACTGTCCAAAGAAAAGAGGTCAACGAGTACGTTAAGCAAGAGTACAAGGTTGCTGCTACTCTAATTGGGTTATCCACAACAAATATGCTCCACCTTGCCTTTAGCAAGATAAACCTACACTAAAGTTTCATGGGTCATTTCACAGATTACGGTGACCTATTTGATATCAGGCACTTCAAATCGATGACCAAGACACTCGCCAGATAAATACGAGAAGCCCGGTATGCAGGTGATACCGCCATTTTAACCAATGATGGTACAGGGCCAGACCATCTGTTATCGGTCTACTGCAAATTGTCAAAAAATGCCCCAACATGTCTCAGGATCAAAATCAAGAAATCAAAAACCACAATGTAGGAAAACAGGTTGACTTCTTTATTGTTCAACAGAAGTTGAATAGAGTAAGGGTTTAAATATCTGGAAGTTAGGTCACGAAAGACTATATATNATCGTCGTTCAAACATGCCAATTTGATTGAGGTTGTTTGCGAAACAAAAAAAATCTTAATAAACAATTGTCTACTTAATTCCAAACATATCAGTGACCTGTGTTGTGCTTGACGAATTAGTAAGAGTTATATTAGTTAACATAGTAGCATTATGAATATTAGTAATGACAATAGCAACACAAGGTAATGGGTAGTAGTTGGGGTAATAATCGGGATGATGTTTACAGTGATAATAGCAAAAGTGAATTTAAGAGCATCAGCTCTTCTACTACTACTACTACTACTACTACTACTACTACTACTACTACTACTACTACTACTACTACTACTACTACTACTACTACTACTACTACTACAGCTAGTATTAATAGGATCGATATTAATAGTATATTTATCCTCCATCAAATGATTGAGAAGTCTAATGAAAAACAGGTGAACTTGCACGTCATCTACATTAGGTTTCACCAGGCCTTTGACTGTAAATCTGGAGCTTCTTTTCACGATCATAGGAAAGCTTACATTTCTCATCAACTTGGTCAAGACACCGTGTTCTAGATTGCCTACATCACGAGAGAAGGTGTTTAGGCGGCAAACTGTCCAAAGAAAAGAGGTCAACGAGTACGTTAAGCAAGAGTACAAGGTTGCTGCTACTCTAATTGGGTTGTCCACAACAAATATGCTCCACCTTGCCTTTAGCAAGATAAACCTACACTAAAGTTTCATGGGTCATTTCACAGATTACGGTGACCTATTTGATATCAGGCACTTCAAATCGATGACCAAGACACTCGCCAGATAAATACGAGAAGCCCGGTATGCAGGTGATACCGCCATTTTAACCAATGATGGTACAGGGCCAGACCATCTGTTATCGGTCTACTGCAAATTGTCAAAAAATGCCCCAACATGTCTCAGGATCAAAATCAAGAAATCAAAAACCACAATGTAGGAAAACAGGTTGACTTCTTTATTGTTCAACAGAAGTTGAATAGAGTAAGGGTTTAAATATCTGGAAGTTAGGTCACGAAAGACTATATATTAGATGAAAAAAATGAAATTACTGATTTAGCCTGTATCACTTGTGATAGGGAGGCTTAGGGTAAGGGTTTTCAACTGCAGAGACCTAACAGTAATTATAAAGCTAAAAGTATGCAACTAATGTGTCCTACCGCTAATGATGTATGGAAGTGAGACCTTGACCCTAAACCATGAACATATCAAGTTACACAGAACAGTCGAGGAAAGGCACTTGAGGTCCATTTGAAAAATCAAGTGTATCACTACATCACGAACGACGATGTGCAGGATCAAGCAAATATCAAAATCTTTCTGCAGATATTGAGGTAAATCATATCAAGAATAGATTGCTTTGGATGGGCTTTACTGTGGGCTTAACAGATGAGCAGCGTTTAAAGATACTTCTCTGCTGAGATTTGACAAGCGATTAAAAAAATGTCGGTCGTCCTCTTTTCAGGTACAAGGACAACACGAAGGACATCCTTTAGCGTGAGTACACACTTAATAAGTGAGGAGAGTTTGCAAGAGACTGGATGGCCCCCGCGGAAAATTACAAGTGACAATTTGCATTTAGATAATAAATCACTCGTGAAACGGAACAACGAAGAAAAACCAAACCAATAGCCAAAAGAAAAGCAGAAAATGATAGTTTCTCATTTGGAATTTTAACGTCTCGGTCATCGAATATTCTCTGTGTGTTTACCGTGTTAAGCTGTAGCCGTATTTTAGTACCATTTCAAGTAGTAGAAGTAGCAGATGTAGTTGCAATAGTTGTAGCAAAAGTAATAGTAATAGTAGTACTACTAGTGGTAGTAGTAGTATTAATAGTAAAGGTTGTTGGGGTAGACATAGTGGTAGCAGTGGTAGTCATACATTACTAGGTATAGTAGTGGTAATAATAGTAGTACAGTATTAATAGTTAATTCCAGAAGTAATAGTAGAGATATTCATATAGTAGTAGTAGTAGTAGTAGTAGTAGTAGTAATAGCAGTAATTGTATTATTATTATTATTATTGTTATTATTATTATAATTAGTAGTAGTAGTAATAATAATAATAATAACAGTAGCAGTAGCAGTATTGACTTTGAAGAGTTTATTATTATAACTGAGAGTATTATATCAATGAGTGACAACTAGAATAACTTGCGGCTTTAGGGCCGTAAGAATGGAACTTATGAAATTAGGTCAGATAGGTCGATATGGGTGATGATTTGGAGTGCACTGTAGGTTAAAAGAGTCATAAACATCAAAAAAGGAAAAATAATTAATGAGTTCTTACTTTCTACAAATATCGTGGTATCCATGCTTAAAAGAAATATTTCTTACTAAACTTGAACTGATTAAAAACAACACCTAAAAGTATCCAAAACACTGTCTTATCAACACAATCTAAAACAACAAAGTGAAGAAAGCAAATCCGTAGCAGGAAGAGCTCCTTATAATAACCAGTTAAAAACATTAGTTAACGGTAAACTTATTATCGCTTCGACTCATACATGGCAAGAACAATGTTGCTTCCTTTTCTTTGATGTGATTGACCTTCAAGGCTCCATAAAAAGCACTGACCATTGTTTGTTATTGTGAAATTTAAACTTTTGGCAGACAGAACTTAAGATAAAAAAGCAGTCTTTTTGTATAACAATGCATAAAAGATAAGGAGTTCAAGGAAGGGCTCCAATATCGGCCACTCATGGAATAACATTCTTTATGTCCTAAAAGAAGTGGAAACATTATTTGATAGAAGTGCAGTATTGCTAGAATATCCTTACAAAGGTTGGTTTCGACCTTTCCTGAACCCCAAATAAAAGTGTTTTTGATCCGTCAATATTTCACAAGGCGTTCAACATCAAGCATAAAGAGAAGCCATCATCCCTATAAAGCGCTGAAATAAAAAATAAAAGACACAAAACAATTTGCATGATAACACAGTTTGAAAACCAAATCTATTCAACTGTTAAGCAAGTTGTTAACTCAGGTTTTTAAGTTGATAACTGCAAGACAACTGTAAACTTGTTTTATGACGAATGATACAAAATAGCATGATATAGTATAATGCAGTTGAGCCAGACCTGTAGTTCATAAAATATCTTTAATAGAAATCAGAAATCTTTGTCAGGAAAAATGCCTGAGTGAAATCTGCTTTTTCTATTGCAAAGCAGCCCCACCCCCGAGACTTATCCAAAGCCTCCTTCAGATATGGCAATTTTGCACAAGCAATGTTTGAATTTTGAGAACTAGAAAAAGCAACTCTTCAAAGATAAAAACAGTGTACTAAAATTTTTCACAATATACCACAAATTAGCCTTGAAGAACTTAACAGAATTCAAAATTGAATAGTGAATGGCTTTAGTTAATCTTTGGTGTATTTCATTTGAAAATAATAATGCTGAAAAGATTTGATTTGTAGTTGTTCAAAGAGTCAAGGGTCTTTCACATAATTTTTAATTTAATACCCTCTGTGTGTGTGTGTGTGTGTGTGTGTGTGTGCGTGCGTGTGTGTGCGTGTCTATGTGAGTGTCTCTCTCTGTCTCTCCTTCTGTCTCTCCCTCCCTTCTCTCTCAATATCTCTATGTCTCTCTTTCCCTCCATGTCCCCGTCTTTCTGTCTGTCTGACTCTGTCTGTCTTTGTCTCTCTCTCATACACACGAGCGCAGACGCACACACACACACACACACGCACACACACTTCACCATAACACAACCATATTTTAATACTCTGTGTTCAGTGGTTCTCCCTACTAAACTAATTTGGCAAAATGGAGCTATATTGAACCATTTATTTTGACGTATCTAGCAAATGGTATCAATACCAATAAATTACAAACTTAGACTATTTCTGTAAACAAAATTATATTATTATTATTATTATTATTATAACGACAGACGATTTTTAATTATCTAGGAACTTACACAACAAGTTTGAATGATGGTTGAATTACAGCTGTCATATATAATACCCTTTAAATGTAATAATAATATTATAATATAATAATATAATAATATAATATAATAATGTAATAAAAATGTAATAATGCCCTTCCTGACGCCAACCAATGGCTTTTTCTAGAACTTTGCGAAAAGAAAAAGCCATTGGTTGGCGTCAGGAAGGGCATCCGGCCAAAAAATTCCTCACTGCCAAATCAAAGTCCCTGTGAAGGGCACCGTCTGAGCCCCAATTGCTGGGGAAAAATGACGTTAAAACTAAAAAAAAATATATATATATAATACCCTTGAAAGCGTTTTTCCACCCCTCGACATTTATAACTATATGCAGGGCATCATAAAGTTTTATTTACATTTACTCGATATTAAGGTGTCTCACCACTTATTGAACATAGACAGCTTAAAAATGACAATGTCGATGGATAGCATAAATACACAACCGGAAAGAGTAAGTGAAATAAACTCAACAAATAAGGTTACATTACGGGAAGCGGAGAGGCATATATTAGAAACTACAAAGTTGCTTAACTATTTGTAGCTGAGTATCCTCTGTATTTACCGGACACACGAACAATAGCTTTTGGATTTATAGTTTTACCAACTATTTACTGGTTGGCTAGTAAATAGTTGGTTATAGAATACTAAACTTGTTGCTTTGAGGTAACATCAAATTAAACCAAGACATTTAATAATCTTTGTTTCAAATCTTGGCTTGTACCGTTTCTCTTCATTTTAGAACTCTATACTCTGGCTTTAACCTGCAGTCGGCGAGTGTTGGTAAGTGAATGATGAGGTTCAACTGAGGAAGCAAGAGGTAATTTACCATCTGTGCCAAATGTTTTATTTTTATTATGATCCACAGCTTTCTATATTACTACAGTTCTTTATTTGTTTCACTCAGAAAAAAGATATTTTATTCACTCCCAAGCACTGGCTACTTTTCGCGCCAAAAGTGCCTTCGGACCAATGAACACCAATATAACTTGTGCATATTGTTTCACCAAGAAAATATTTTGATTTCCTCTATGACTTTTAATGAGGCGGCTTCTTTTCGCGCTAATTTTATCCTTAGCCAATCAGCATGAAAATAAAAGACCGTTTAACGCATTATGGAACAAAGGATATTCCTTCCAGTGCCTGTGGGGAAATCTTTTTTGTCCTAAATTTGTATCAGAAAGTTTTCGTCATAAATTTTCATTGTGTGCTATTCTTGTTAAAATTTCATACATGAAAAAAACCACCTTGCTTATTCATCGAACATTTTTCAAGCAAGAAGTAGTTACTGAACTTTAGTAGTTGATTTTTTAATGCATCTTTCACCCATTCTTACATACTTATACCAGGGAATCCTGCGCCTTGCAATTAAGACCCTTTCCAACGATGCGTTTGTCTTCTTTTTGATGAGTGTTTTTGCCGTAAACCACATGAAATATGAAACAGCTGTTCCAGGGTCAATCAACTCGCACCTTTGGGTACACGCATTTCTCTTTGTAAGATAAGATTCGTGTGAGATAGCAGTTTACTGTATTAAATGTGAAGGAGATCAAACAGGCCCAACTTGACACTTACTATCATAAACATTAAAGACAAAAAGAAGTGGGGGAGACTACAGTGCTAATACTAATTACAGCAATTAATAATATTTCAGGAAACTGAAGCCATCTTTTCTGAGAATATTCAAATATTCGTAGATCATATTGGTATAACACAAGCACAGTGCATATACAGAAAAATAATATTTCCCCTGTGTTAAACAAAGCACAATTCGTGACCCTAATGATTACGTGTGAAATAATAACTATAAGATATCAAAGGGAGCATTAGATGTACCTCATAACACTGAAAAAGCATTTATGATGTCTGGTAGTATGTAAAGAATAGAAATAACTAACGGCCCAGTAAGGTTTCTGTATAATCTCTTTGTCTTTGCGAAATTCTCCCTGTAGGGGTCATTTATGATGAGAAACAGAATGAATGAACTATGGAATATCGTGAGATACTTTCTGAAGCAACGTTAGTCAATTAGAACTTTGTCCTATACTTTTCATGAACTGCATTGCTCAGTGAAACTTACCTTTAATGTTAAAAAACAAACGATCATTGTTTAATTTTTATTGCCATGTACATGTACTAATGGATTTAGCTGGCCCCCTGGCTCTTTTTGTTATTTCCATTTACAAATGTTAAAGCAAGTTGTTAACCAATGAACTATCGAGAAGAAATGCGTGGATAAAGCCAATCAAACATTGTCCCATTACCTTTCTGAAATTATTCTCATGGCCCCATCACCTCCGTTCAAGGAAGATGTGAACAATAAATTTGACTCCCCAGGCCAAAGAAAAAGTTCACTGGAATATTTGTGAGCAATGAACTTGGTAAGGAGCTGAACAAATTATAAGTAATTGATTTGTAATTACATGTGGTTTGCAGTATTTTTCACGAGCCATTAATTCCATTCCCAAACAAGCGTTTGCGAATGTCGGTCTTCAGAGCTTTAATTCGATGATGTTAATATTTAAAGATATTGTGGTCACCAGATATCATATATTAGACAAAACTGAAATTCTTCTGAATTGTAAAACTCAGAGCACACAAATGTGAATTGATAATTTGACAATGGAGCCAGGACAGTACATCAACCCTGAAGGCGGAATCATTCAGCATAGGAAAAAACTGGCTGAAGACAGTAAGACAGAGCCAATACAGGAGAGAGAGAGAGAGAGAGAGAGAGAGAGAGAGAGAGAGAGAGAGAGAGAGAGAGAGAGAGAGAGAGAGAGAGAGAGAGAGAAAATGGGAGAGAGG
>RDPX01000113.1:1362889-1407889 GCA_003991215.1 Morbakka virulenta | reverse complement strand
AACTTTACTTGCGATGACGTTAATGGCAACCGTGAGAGAGTAAATACTCACAGCAGGTATTGGACTGGTTCGATGTCGAAGACGGGTTTGAAGATCACTGAAAACCAATATTTCTCTTACAAACATGAATACATAAATAAATTAATGGTTGACAGTTTCCTATTTAGCCTTTTTGCTATTGAAATTCTTTCAGACTCGTTGAGAATTATCTGTTGTCATTGAAAACGTGTTATAACCAAGGTTTGTAGATAAGTTTATACAGAGAGACAAAAGCCGTTAGTTAAATCTTTAAAACCAGAATTCTTTCTTACGGCTGGCTGGAAATATTATTCATCCTTATCGGTCGCGGTCTGGTGGCTCTCTGTTCCTCACAATTCCCCGCGATTCCTCTCTTGAAATGAAAATGTCAATAAAGTTGGAAAATATCAAATACCAGAAAAATATCAAATACTTCAACAGCGGGGTGGATCAGGGGCTCATGAGATAATATTTATATTGTTATTATTTGGAGAGAAACAGGATATGACATGGGTAGAAGTAGATATGAAGTGTAATAAATATGAATTTTCAACGTGTAATTTGGTACAACAAGAAAGTAACCCAAAATCTAATTTTATTAAAATAAATATGCATTATGTGACTCCAATTATCTATTTCTTGCACTGTTTATTTCCACTCAGAAAGTTTACTTTTGCATTGAGCCTTCAATACCCCAAATTACAAAAAAAAACCTCAAGTTTTTTTTCTCATTTCCACCATTTCCCTCCCCGGTTTGTAGAAGAACATTTAAGGTTGATTTATTAGTTAGAATTGTAATAAAGTGAAACAAAAATATGGGCATTTCTGTCTTCGACTGACGAAAATTCAAGAGGCTATTCTCTCTCTACCATTTCAAATTTTAATACTTGAGTATCTCCAAAGACACCAACCACAAATATTAAACAGAAAGTCTATCAAAATCACCCTTTTAGTCTTCATATTTTCGCTGCACTGATAAAGAAATCTTTCTTTTGGGAATAGTTTCTCTCGAAATTTGTAAACCGATTTGGTACCATGTCCAGTTGATTTCGACAGTGACCCCCTTGTCTGTTCTCATAACCCAAGTGGGTAATTCTGTCCATATAACAATAGGTGGCATAATTGTTTAAAGGTCACTGTTGGTAGTAAGGCCTTAGTTTTCCCACGATCTTNTCCCCGGTTTGTAGAAGAACATTTAAGGTTGATTTATTAGTTAGAATTGTAATAAAGTGAAACAAAAATATGGGCATTTCTGTCTTCGACTGACGAAAATTCAAGAGGCTATTCTCTCTCTACCATTTCAAATTTTAATACTTGAGTATCTCCAAAGACACCAACCACAAATATTAAACAGAAAGTCTATCAAAATCACCCTTTTAGTCTTCATATTTTCGCTGCACTGATAAAGAAATCTTTCTTTTGGGAATAGTTTCTCTCGAAATTTGTAAACCGATTTGGTACCATGTCCAGTTGATTTCGACAGTGACCCCCTTGTCTGTTCTCATAACCCAAGTGGGTAATTCTGTTCATATAAAAATAGGTGGCATAATTGTTTAAAGGTCACTGTTGGTAGTAAGGCCTTAGTTTTCCCACGATTTGGAGTAATTTGTCTCTTAAGCCTCATTAAACCGTTCACGTAAAATGCTCGACACCTCCAAAAACCACAGGTTATCAGATGTTAGGATATACGTTTAGGGTGATATCGTACATGTTAGATACTTCGTGATCTCAGACTGGAAATATACAGGACAGGAAGAACAATCATACATAAAAACAAGATTAATCATGAACACTACAGAAACAAAATATCAACCTTCAATCAACGATTACTACTCACAACTACGATTCAATAAAGCAGTTGAAAGTGGCAACTACATTGAACTTAGAAAGGTATTACAGGAAACTACCACAGTAAATATAAATGCTATGGATTCAGAAGGACTAAATGCTCTTCACAAAAGCGTGATGGATGGAAATTTGGACTGTGTTCGCGTTCTCGTGAGATATGGAGCAAATATACAACTCGCTACCCGAGATGGTTGGTCACCCCTCCACCTGGCCACTTGGAGAGGACATTGTGATATTTTGTGCTATTTGATGAAACACGTCCGACGATGTTGCCCTTAAATAATTTGGATTCAAAATAATTGCCGAAGAGGATCATATCGACAACAGCTTCGATTCCTCGTTACTGCAAGAATGAGATCAAACAGGTACCAAAATATGAACAGATCTGCTTGTGAATGGATGAGTATGAATGATTTACATCTTATCTTGCTCAAGGGCCTAAATTTATTCTATTTTGTTTTTTTTCTCCTTTCAAACGGGCTCATCAGTTTTATAAATATATCTCTCTATATATATTTATATATATATATACATGTGTGTGTGTGATTCTATTACATGTTAGAACTTTCAAATGTTCGAGATACTTTTGAATTAAATTGTTTATGACGGGAAACCAGCATCACAATCATCATCAAATAGTCATTGAAAATAACCATGGTGAGGTTTTTGAAACATTTTCAATTTTAAACGTGGTCAAAATTGGCATTTCTTACAACCCCACAACGTGACGAAGATATCAAAGACGGAACAGGAATTTAGCTTGCACTGAACATCAGATATAAAGAGATAGAGTGACACCACATGAAAATTATAGTTAATAACTCCCAAACGATGGCGGGCTTTTTTTTTTGTTCTTCTGTTTTGGTTTTTTTTTGCCTTTGTTCACTTGGAATAAATGAAAATTTTCTCATTTTTGTATTGTCAAATGAGGTTTTTCTTAAACGTTGTCTGCCACAGTTAACATTTGAGAAATGAACCATGTAATCTATCAAGGCGATCAGGTAAGAAGTACTTATAAGTTAATATTATCAAAGCCTGATATTAATCACCCGGCATTTGCTGTCAAATTTTTTTTTTATTATTTTGATCAGGTTCAATGTTTACATGCCGTAAGACATTGCTGATTTTTTTGAAAATGGTGGTTTTGGATGATACGGAAAAAGAGTTTTTGAGCTCATCAAGTAGATGAAATCTCGTTAAAAGTAGACTGATCGTAGTTTCTAGGTTTTATTCAAATCGGGATCGCTTCTTGTTGACATTGATTTTTAACAACGAAAAAAATCCGCGTTACAATACTTTTTAAATGCCGCCTGATCATCACTCAATAAACCATCCATTCAAAAAAAAAAAAAGAAATAAAAAATTTTTATCCTTGACATTTGCAACTAAGCCGACATTCCCCAGTTTTTATGTTTGACCCCGCCCTAGGTACAACGAGAAATGAATTCTAATTTTATTTTATTTCAACCTGATCAAAAACATAGTGATCGTCACACATCCAGGGTAATTTTACCAACATGAGTTTTTTTTTAAAGCCTGCACCTTTTTTCATGCCAGGCTATTAAAAATAAAACCACATTATTTGATTTTGAATTCCTAGAGTGTCTGGTTTAACACCAGAGAATAAATTTGTTTGCAAAATCCACCCAGGTTAAGCCTTTTTAACACGAATACTGACTTTTCCTGGCTCAGGCATGTTGATGTCCTCTTATAATTGGCATTTTTAATTATAAAAGAGAAAACTGATCATTCCCTAGCTAAATATTAATAAATAGCATAGTAGGAAAAGGGTACGCAGCCTGTGATGGATTATAAGTACGTCTTCATACCCTCCTTTAGGTAATAGCTGAGTATATATTTTAGGACCCCGCCATAAAAAAAAGGAAGGCCCCCTCCCTTGTTTTAACAGAAAGTCTATTTTTTTCTGTGAAGTTAAGGTTTTTTCCTGTTGGGATCGGATGCTTATCAATTGTCATCAATTACAGGTTTAAGTTTCTATGTCAACGATTTGTACACCAATTCCTGAATACTTTCAACTGTCATTTCCCTTCGTGTAGATTAGCTTTCAAGGATAATAAGCTTTCGATACAAAATCAAAATCTGGATATTAGCTGTCATGAAAATTAGATTGAGCGCAGTGTTAAATGACTGGAATACCGAAATAGCAAATCACGACACATTTCCTTGCATATAATCTGTGCACTTTGGATTAATTCCTTAGGATAGTGGCCAGGGATCTCGATACCAAACCCGTTTCTACTATATTTTACCTCTACCATCTACAATCAAGCGCGCGTAAGTCGGATTCGCCTGAGTCGGATATTTTTTACACGTGGGACAAAAATGCACCGCCTGGGTTCTGGTCCGCTTGCTAAGAATGCATTGACTCGCATTTAAGCTGAACCATTTTGCCCGATCCGAAGAGATCCGACTTACACAACTTTGACAGTAAATGAGCTTGGTTTCTCGTTACGTGAACGCTTAAAATGAATTATGCCGGCATTGCTCTCACTTGTCCAAAACCGGGAATGAAAAAAAGGTCCGCTTTACCCTAAAAAGAAAACTGTAGATTTGTAAAAAGTAGTAATTGATATTCTTTTGGAAGTACTTTTCGGGAGATCCGGGCTAGCCCTGTACTTTGAAATTAGCAATTTGTCTACAAACATTGACACGAAGCAGATAAAAATTTTATTAAGAGCACGTAGAAATTACCCATATTTTACATATTTTTATTTTCCCAACTTAAAATGGAGTGTATTGCACTTCAGGCAATTTACTTTAGGTAAGGGTCCCACCTTCCACTCATTTTATATCTTGTAGACGTATATTCTCGTTTATTTGTCTTGGCACTATTTTATATCCTGAGTCAATATTCCAATTGTTATATGTAATGGAAAATGACTTGATAATTTTAAATAATGAATTAAAATTATCAAGATCATGCAAAAATGTATATTGTATTTATCCAATGTTATGTAGTAGGAACTGCAGCAACAAGTAAAGCGTAAAACCGAAAAATTCATAAATTAAAAAATTCCGGACTCCTTTTAATGAAGTAAAATAAAGTATGTGATGCTTTTTTTGAATTCCAAATATCAATTTTTGTTAGATTCACGCTTAGCAAGTTTACACGGCAATTTACTGCAATGCGCAATATGACATCATTAATTAAACTAGGTCAACAATCTTGTTTTGGAAGTGGAACAATTGGTTTTTGAAGAATATACTAGTTACGCTTGGTAGGGTAGATCCACTAGGATGCTCTCATTTATTGCTAAATACGGTGCTATAGCTTTTTGTCGATGAAAGTAGAACATAAATGCGCATTTTCAGCTGAAGTTACTTTTCACAAAGTCCGTGGAGTAACATGAGCGCTTTATGTATCACTCCACCAACTTAAAAAACAATTCTAGTTTTAGGGGTTGACGTTATTAGGGTGTAAAGCCCTAAACCCATTGAATGCTCGAGGCTATTCCCATCCTCCAATTAGCTGGGAAGCTTGACGAACAACGTTTATAATATTTTATACAGTGCGTCCCCCCCCCCCAGAATATCCGTCCTTAAACGCAACAGGTATTTCTTCTAATGCAAGAATTCGTGACTACATTTTGTCCAGCTGTTGACTATGAATTCCACGCGATGCTCGAATAATTTGCATTTCCTAAATTTGGATTCTGGAGAGGTCCCAGCTGGCTGGGTTCCGGGTTGTTGATCCAACCTTTCATGTTTCTATTTTAGACTGAGATTTCATTATTTCAAAGGTACCGTTAACACTAGACGGAGAGACTAACTGTTGTGAGTTCGTGTTTTAAATAGACAGGTTACAACCTTGTACTTGAATAATAATAATGAGCTCGATTTTTCAATCTTTTCAAAAATGGTAAACCAGTTACACACTATTTTAGGGATAAATTTATTTCAGCTTCGGTATATTAAGTTAGCATGGGAGCACTGATTTTCATTTTTCCGTTTTATACCAATAATGTGTTAATTAACCGACTGATGGTAGGCTTAACAGTTAAAACAGTAGTCCTCAACGAGAAAATCCCCCCCCCCCCCTTTCTGATCGATAGAATTTCAAAGAGAAGAATTCAGATAGCTTTTATGGTTAATTAGCGTGTTCTTACAAATGAAAAATTTTTGTTGGACTTGCTTGCTAAAGTATACCCGGATTTTTTTTTACAAAGCAACGTTAAATGTTAACGACAAGGGTTATGGAGAAAACTCCCACAAATCATTTCTTGCTTGTTGTAAATCCCAAGCGTGAAAGAAAGAAACAGAAAAATTAAACTTTCCAAAGCACCCTCTCCTTCGCAAAGGAATTTTCTGTCGAGCGCAATCGACCCGCTTTGTGTTACTGCCTCCCTTTTTACAATGATTTTGTACGATTGATTCTGTCTTTCCCCACATCCCAAAGACACTATTTTTTGAGATCTAAATCCACGACGATTGTCAAGTAGAGGTACTAAACAGAGCAGAAAAAGTACCACACGTATCTAATTTCTAGGTCTGATTGTGAATTTAGTCGCTAAATATTATTAGTTTGAAATTATTGATTGTGTAACCAATAAACTTGACAACTATCGTCAAGTTTTTCAGGGCCAGTGTTAAAATTCTCACATTGCCCATGAAAAGAATATATCTATAAAGGCATTTATCGTTTTTCACCAAAGTATTGTTTGTGTAGCTACAATTTGTAGATATGTAAGAATCAACAAATGTAAGAACAGTTGAAAGTTTGTGTACTTCAGGGACGTATCCAGGTTTTTTAAATGGCATATCAGCATTATTGGGCCTTTGCTTTAAGACCTCAACTAAAGATCTAAAATTTATTTTCATGAGACTCGGAAACGATGCCTTTGTTGTTAAGTTAAAATACTTCAACGCAATGAAAATAGGTAACAGGGATTTTTTTAACGTCCAAAAGAATCCTTTTTGAAAAGCATGATGTGAAAGATTTTGGAAGCATAATTTGTGAGGAGAGATCGGTCTAATCCTCGTGGAAACGTCCCTGAATTAAATGCACCGCTATGCTGCATTTAGATTATCTATAGTATGTTAGACTGAGCGTTGGTGCATGAGTATAAATACCTCCGCTTAAATAGGTCGTACCGACATCTGTCAAACGACGAAAAGTCAAGTAATGGTATGTAAATAAATTTTCTTTGATAAAGGAAAAAAAACTTGATCTGGTCTTATTCTATAAGCTTTTGCGTCTTGAATCTTTTGGAGAAAATGTATTTAAAGATCCTTTATAAGAAAATAGACTAGATTCCCGTTTGAAACTAATTCCTTGGTGCCAAATTACTTACCAAGATACAATCGCATGGGTATGGACTGTTTTCGGATTAGAGGCACATTTTTCGTATCACAACTGAACCCATAAAATATCAACCATTATGTAACGCAAGCGGATTAAATTTTCTACTTTTTAGCAGATACTGAGTCACAAAATGCTTTAATGCCAGTAAATACGTCTGGTATTATATTTTAACAGCATTATCCTTAGCTATAATAAGTCGTCCACTGATATTGAAGGGGTTTTTTTATCAAACGATATAACATCAGGGATTAAAAGGTTAAACTATGACCAGTCCATTTCTAGTATTTTGTCTCAAGACATGCAAAGGGGTGAGATCAACCGGATAGCATTTTCACGTCATTTTGTTATTGAATAAAGCACATTGAGACAGTTGTTTACATGGTGTGTTCTTTGAAGCCGCTAATTAAGCAATCCTCTTCACTTGTAAATAGGACTTATGTAAAATGCTTCTCTTTTAAATTGACCGAAAGGTAACGTTTTCTCGAGCAAAAGTGCTTTAGGTCTTGTTACCCCGGTGTTACTGCTCTAAACCCTAGATCTTTTCCCTTTATGACAGTGATAAACCACTCCCATTTCTGTACAGACTTTTTAGTCCTGTCTTTCGTAGTATTACTGAATGGGTGGAGTTGTGTTCGTGGTTGTAATAAACGTCAATTTGTTTTGATCTTGTGGGCTAATTAACCATTAGGCGTCTTGTATAGGTTGTTTTCCAGGCGTAACGTTGCATAGCTTGAAGTGTGTCTCACATCAAGTAGCTCGCACAGAAGAATAAATTATTATCAAGAAACTGTGTTCCTAGCTATTGATGAAGTAGTCTTAGGATGACAGTTGCCTTTTCAAATGCTTTTTCAAAAGTAGTTTTCCTTTTATTCAAGGGAATTTGAGTTGTTGACAGATCAAAAATATAATAAGCACAGTGTTAAGCAGTGCCATGGACAGTTGTGTAGTAGATTCAATTCACTTACCAGCCAACCATACATAAACAATGTACATGATCATAGTTAATAGAGAAAAAAGGAATGTTGCTACACATTGTACTTTCTTACATACAGAAACAGAAAAGAAAGCACATTTTGAATTAATGGGCTACAAGATACTTTTTTCCACTGTGATAATTTCGGTTGGTAAAAAGTTTATTGAATAAAAAATTCAATAATAAGAAATGATACACACCAAACTGGAGCGTTTCAATCTTCCTTGTCGTTCGCCCTTCTTCACTATCGTGCATTTTACTGTTCGCTTTATCCAGTCACGTATAGTCTTTTAAAATGGAAAACGTATTTGACTTAACGGTCACGACCTTAGTTATTTCAAACTATTGGTAAGTGAACTTATTGTAGAATGGGGGGGGGGGGGCAAACTCCTGCCCTTAAGGTTAAATGTCTTCTTTTGTCAGCCAATCAGTCTATTATCAGGTCGTCGTTTCAGACGCCTCAAAATCTCTTTTAAAAATGCGTATTAAACTATGATATCTCAACTACATCGCCTATGCTAAGAATTTTCTCAGTTCCTTAGAATGAGTTTGTAAACCTTAAAATAAGACTAGTATAATTTACTTGGTTTAAATTGGTTGAGTATTCAAAGGATATAGCTCCAAATCCATGCCAATGAAAAATAATTAATGACTAGTAAGAAAAATGAACCCTCAAAAGACCAAGAAAAAAAGTCTGAAAGTATTCAATTTCACTTCATAACAACATACTCACGTTCAATAAGATATAATTTTCACTTTAAAAAATTATTGTGAAGAGAATGAAACCCCCAATTAAGTTGGTCAATTAACTGCGGGTTTGGTTGCCCGTTCATATTTGGGTAAACATTTTCAGTAAGTATAGGAAGCTGACTTTGGCTTAGAGACAGCAGCCCGTTAGATAAGAATATAGCTAATTAGGTAGTTACATCAGAATAGACCGTAATTGCTAAGAAAATACATGCCGATAGGTACATTTTTATTATAAGGTGTACAAATAATAACTTTGTCTTCATACAAAGTAAAAAAATATTTAATCCAGTTTGCCATACGGCAATATGGCTAGTTAATGAGTCTACCACAGGCTTAGAACGCTTAGTCTTCGCAGCAAAATACGACATATTAAACTCTATGCGTTGCATTTCTGTATTTTTTCCTTGTTATAATATTTATTTCATAGTAATAGTGACTGTGCCGAATTTATGACGTTAAAACCAAATCAAAGAAAAGCTATTCGGAATTTTTTATTTCTTTTCAAAAAAGGAAAGTGTCAAAGAGCATTTTATTTGTGCGAACGAAACCATCTCTATTCCTCAGTTTGCGGAAAGCTGCAAAGGTGATTTATTGCCATCATGTTGTAATTTCAGCCGCAGAACAACAGGCAATTGTATATTGACTGTTGCATGTGACAAACAAGGTGATTGTTCAGTGTTCATGCTGTGAAAACCCTTGCTTGCGAAGACAAGTTACGTCTCCATATTTTCCACAATTCAATTTTCATGCATTTAGAAATAAAATAAAATAGGGGGTCTGGAGCTGGATATGAATCTTCACCTCTTTGCAATGTGCAAATAGACTTAGAACTGGCAAGATAGGTAGCGAACGATGCAGGATTCGACTTATTTCAACCTACTCAGTGTCTTTTTGGTCGTAACAGTATCAAGTAAATGACTGCAGTTGGGGGAGGTCAAACCAATGTGTATGCAGTGTTTCTTAAAGTCAAAGGAAGGGGTTTATTTTCTTTGCGTTGTTCGCGAAGGAAAACGTTTTACAAGATGAAAACGGTGCAACTTACAAGATAGACGGTACGCAAAGGCTTATTCTTCTCTTCAAGTACTCTGTTGCGGTTTTTTGCATCAATTTATAGGATGGTGACTGGATACCAGGTTTTTAAATCCTTGAAGCAAGATAATTAGGCTATTACGGCTGGTATGCTATATTATTTCCATTATATGCTACTTGTATTTCAAATAATCTTTGGAAATTTTTAATTCTTTTTTAATGAGTGGGAATAATATAGTTTCATGGGGACTTGAAAGTGCTGCTTGGCTGACAACAATTTTTTAAAAACTTTCTGCTGTACGCCTGATCATGCGATTACCTCGTAATTTAGTGCAAGAAGAGAAATGGTGTCATCTAATGACAGTCCAATGCCTAAAAATTCCAGAAGAGTCATTAGTTGGTCGAGCCTAAAAATTCTTATAAAGTCTTCTCAATTGATCGCGGAATCTATCATCGCAGCAAAAAATCTCTTTTTATGTTAAGAAACACAGATGGATATTTTCAAACCGTTTGTTGGTATCCTTGGGGATGACATAGATGCAGGTTTGTGATATTTCAAAAGGGAAGAGGACGCTATTGATAATTTTTACTTTATGGAAGTAGCCCGAAGGTATTAGTTATTTTGGGTTTTTTCCTCGAGATGGATGGTAGCCCTTTCAAATAATGTTTAGTTCCTATTTCTTACTAAACGAATAGATACTCCTCTGCAAATGTGTTTCTACTGATGCTTGGTTCAGTATTGCAATGCAGTGTATTCATCCCGACTCTTGTTATCCAGATTACGAATCCAAGACTATTGATTTAAGGGAAGGTAGAATTCAACTACCAGTAAAGTACATATTACTCAAATTAAATGTATAATTAAGACAATATATCGTTTAAGCAAAGCAAATAAACTGCTCATCAAGCACTGAACCAAATACAGTGTTTTGTACATATTAGATCAGATGACGATTTCAAGGTCTTTGAGAGGTCGGGACATTTGCTCCTTGTATAATCGGAGATACAGATTAGTAAAAGATTGACTGTGGCTTAGTTCAATAGGAAATCACGTGCTTCAGTTATAGTTCTAAATGCATAGTATGATTTAGTTGCTGAAGATAACCATTGTGTAAGAAAGTGGTATTGAAAATCAATCCATCTGATGTATGAATTATCAGACAAATGGTAAAAAAAATAATCGGAATGTTTCAAAAAAGCAGAAATAGGACATGCCAAAGAAAGTCATGATTGATCTGAGCTCTTTCCAAAATTACAGTTGGGTGGCCTAAATAGTATTGAAGGCCCTAAGAAGTCTACTAATTTCCGAGAGTAGCTGACAACATTCACAAAAGGGTGCAACTTCGACAAAACTTGGGAATAATTTTGTGTCACTCTCTTGATATAAAACATACATTCATTCTGTTTGCATTTCTTTCCTTTTAACCTTCTCCCGTCACGTCTGGTGCATATTTCCAGGGTTAGGTACCCCCTGCTATATCCTTGGTTATTTATTCATCCTCTCTATTTAGTTTGGTAATTTCATATTACCAAAAAACTGTGTCAACTTTATTTCAAAGTTAAAAAGATTTAAAGGTTATAGCCTCAAAATAACTTCACTGTAAAGGAAGACCTTTGCACCGCTAGTTTCTTTCCACTAACATGGGTCCCCCTTCTGATACAAGAGAAACACAGGCACAATATGAAGGTCATAAATAGATGACTGACAGCAGACACTTGATATTTGGTCGACAAGAGGAGCAACAGAGGATGAAATATTTCTGTGATGCTGAGTAGTAGTAAATAAAACGTTAATCTGATGACTTTCTGATACATATATTCAATTAAAATTACGTAGATTTTGGTTGAAAGGTTCTTCGCTTGCACTAGACTGGACCAAGGCGCCAAAATGAAAAACACAAGTCAAGTTGTGGTGTTATCAATACGAAAATATAATTTGTCTAAAGGACAGTATCTACTTTATGAAGCTGGAATCGAGAGAACATTTTCAGGTCAAACAATTCGAAGGTATTAAAAGACGTGGATCTCCTTTCAACTTAGGTGCATTGGAGACCATTCATTTTCAAATTTTATAATCTCTTTGAGGACAACAAAAATTTGAATTTGGTCTTCAAATGTTTACAACCAGCCAGTCACACAAGGTGGCAAGATTTCTTTAATCCGCTTTATTTTACAAAGTGTTGTAGAAAGGTATGCAGTTTACGGAGGTACGCAATAGTTGTGTTGGGTGGTAGTGACGAGTATAAAAACCGAAAGATCTGAATAAGTGGTACATGAGATAGTGTATATAGCAAATTATACATGGATAAAAATGCAGGAAAAAGGATAGGAATAAAAAAATGGTAGTATATGTAAGTGACGAAAATAGTAATACGAATGTTAAAAGAGAGAAGATTTGAACATCAGGATGACATTTCATGTAATGTCGAAAATTAGATCTGAAGTGAAAATGTAGTGTAACCTTTATCCTGAATTTTCATCCCGGCGTGTGTACTTCTATAAAAAAGTAGAACTCATTCTTGTTCTTAATTTCACTGATAAAGGAATGTCAATTTGTGTCAATCCTTGGGCCTACAGTTTTCAAAAAGGGGGTGTTTTTTCACCCACAGTCAGATTTTAGGAAAGAGGGTCTTTTATAGAAAATATGTTCGAAGAAACTTATCTGGCTAACAGGATGTGAATTAGGATGGGTAGCACTTTCTATATAGGAGTGCACCCTCCGGTACTAAATTATTCTATTGGAGGAAAATTGGAGGGATGATATATATATATATATATATATATATATATATAAAATAAAAGATAAAAGTGACAACTTTCCTTTTTACATCGTTAGGATGCCCGATCTTTCTGGAAAATTCCAGAGCATATTTTTTTATGGTTCAATATCATCTAAACTTTTACGGATAGCTCGTGCAACTCTACAGTATGACGACATTATTCTCAAGAGCAAAGAACGTATTGTGAGGATGATAAAATAAGGTACATCTTGCTCCAAGATTGTCAAAAGACTCGATAAGATGCATGGAAAATATAGTGATGCATTTATCTCACTCAACAAGAACGTAACTGTATTAAAACATGAATTGATTNTCCTTGGGCCTACAGTTTTCAAAAAGGGGGTGTTTTTTCACCCACAGTCAGATTTTAGGAAAGAGGGTCTTTTATAGAAAATATGTTCGAAGAAACTTATCTGGCTAACAGGATGTGAATTAGGATGGGTAGCACTTTCTATATAGGAGTGCACCCTCCGGTACTAAATTATTCTATTGGAGGAAAATTGGAGGGATGATATATATATATATATATATATATATATATATATATATAAAATAAAAGATAAAAGTGACAACTTTCCTTTTTACATCGTTAGGATGCCCGATCTTTCTGGAAAATTCCAGAGCATATTTTTTTATGGTTCAATATCATCTAAACTTTTACGGATAGCTCGTGCAACTCTACAGTATGACGACATTATTCTCAAGAGCAAAGAACGTATTGTGAGGATGATAAAATAAGGTACATCTTGCTCCAAGATTGTCAAAAGACTCGATAAGATGCATGGAAAATATAGTGATGCATTTATCTCACTCAACAAGAACGTAACTGTATTAAAACATGAATTGATTAGAAATCTTTAACATTTCTTCTTCTTCTCTCTCTCTCTCCCCTCTCACTTCACCCTCCTCTCGGTATATTTAACTCTTCCTCGTCGTTTACTCTTATATATATATATAAAAGAGATATAATAAGATGGAAAGAATAAAAAAACTACACTGTCCATCTCGACAAGGCTGTTTCGTGATTTTACTCACTCGTCAGGAAATGTAGTGAGAGGGAGAGAGAGAGAATCTCTTTTATTACGCTCTGCATTTATGTATCGAGCACTCTAATACGGTTAACCGAATCGAAAGCACCACTATATATATATATATATATCTGTTTCTTTCTTTATCCTCTTGTAATATTTTATTTTTCCTTCTTCGTTCCCTCCATTTGTACTCTTTTTCTACCATGATTCCCCACCCCCCTTTTTTTCTTCTATTATTCACTTCCATTTCCACTCTTTCCATGGAGGTGGCACCTGACCAGTGCTGCTGGGCAGCCATGTCGGTATGTCCATTTCGATTTTAAATGCCCGGAATAGTTGACATGGTAATCTACTGATGATCCATGATATCTACTTTATTTCTTAGTCATAATCATTTTACATTTTTCATCACGCTTCACCATAGTTCTATCCTTCATACATCATTATTTTTCTTTCTCTCTGCGGATAGTTCATTCTTATGTCTTTTCGTTGTGTTGTCCTTTGTGTTGTGGTGTGGATTGTTCATGTATGGATTGTCTCATTATTGTCATTTTATCAGCCAGTTTCATCTTTGGCTAAAGCTTTCTTAGTGTTTCACTCTAATTCTACACATATATCTTCCCTCCAATTTTCCTCCAACAGAGTTTTATGGTTCACCATCTTGTCTCTTTTAAGAATTAAAATCCATTCCATCTCGTATCAATACTCTTGTTTTAAGCGAGACTACGTG
Organism: Morbakka virulenta; assembly: GCA_003991215.1. Classification (NCBI taxonomy): domain Eukaryota; kingdom Metazoa; phylum Cnidaria; class Cubozoa; order Carybdeida; family Carukiidae; genus Morbakka; species Morbakka virulenta. The sequence goes on along the minus strand of RDPX01000113.1, from coordinate 1,393,407 downwards.
GTCCTTCCGTTTACTGCAGTTGCTTTAGGACTAAGAAATCAGTCCAAGTCAAACAAAAAGAGTAATCACTTTCATTTCAAATGTTTTTTTTATTTTTGAGGGTAACGTTCAGAAACCAAAGATAATTCATCTTCCTTTAGCACAACAAATCCTCATCTATCATTCATGAGGGGAACGAAGGCTAGCCATCACACTGTTTTGAATTCAATTTTTCTCTCTCTTGCCTCTCTCACGCTTGACAACTTTTAACAATGGACACCAGCATACTACCTTGGATTTTCTTTATAAAGATTTATAATGACAAAGACAGGTGATAAAAGATTCTCTAAAGGCGAAATACTAGTTAAGACACTGAGGAATATACTCAAAGTCTGCTAATATTTTCTTCTTTGCACTGTCATCCATAGCTTACTCTGTAGATGCTCTTTTTTAAACGCACGTGGTTCGAATCAGTTTGAACCGCCAAGTCTTATCCATATCAACAGAATATCTACGAGCAAAATGTCAACAAAAGCATTTGATGCATTAAATGAGCCGAGGCTTTAAAGAAACCGTCAGCACTCGTGATTGAAGTGGATTGATAATCGACGATCAGTACACTAAAATTTAGTTAGATGATTGTTAAGAATTGGTTTGAAATACAGATTTGCAGTTAACAAGGAGTTCCTATCTTACCATCCCTATATATATGTATATGCACATATTTATACCTATACATACATATACATAGATATGTATACATATATATGCATATAGATACATATATATATACATATATATGCATATATATACCTATATATACATATATATATATAAACATATACTCAATCTGCAGACAGTACCATTTCGCCCTTTGTGGGCTCATCAGTGCAGCACAGAGCTTCTGAGACATAACTCTCTGGCCATATATATATATATATAAACATATATATATATATAAACATATATATAAACATATATATGCATACATATATGTATATATATACATATGTATATACATATATACATATTTATATACATATATATACATATATATATATGTATATACATGGTGACCGACAAAAAAATATGTTAATCGTCAGCTAAACGACTAGCTGACGATTGTGAAAACATGAAACTGACAGTGCTATACTAAGTTTTGTTGATTTTTTTGCTGTCCACCATATGTTAGCTCTATTATTCTTATATTTTTGAGCACTGTNTATTTATATATGTATATATATATATATATATATATATATATATATATATATATATATATATATATATATATAAAAGAGATAAAATAAGTTGGAAAGAATAAAAAAACTACACTGTCCATTTCGTAGTTTTTCTATTCTTTCCAACTTATTTTATTTCCTTTATTACGCTCTGCATTTATGTATCGAGCACTCTACTACGGTTAACCGAATCGAGAGTACCATATATATATATATATATATATATATATATGTATATAATCAGGCTTCGAGAGATCTCCACAAAAAGTGATTAACACTACGAAATATATATATATATATAAGAAAATGTTTTCTCATTTCTTGTAACTGGTGTAGATTTCATCAATCATTCTTTCTTAGAATCTGCCTATGTAGTAACAGAGAAGGTTCCATTACTTCAGGAGACAACAATGTGTACTTGTGCTAATATATACATATAAATATTATACATATTATTATTACATTTATATATATATTATTTTATATACAATATATATATACATACATATTTCGTAGTTTTAATCATTCTTGGGGAGATCTCTGGAAGCCTAATTAAAATCACGAAACAGGCTTATCGAGATGGAAATTGTAGTCGTTTGACTCTTTTATCCCTAATGTATTATTATTCTGCACGCTTTGAATCTGAATTTATTTATTGAGCACTAAACAACAGATAACCTAATTTAAGGCCATAAATTTCTGTGTGTATATATATATATATTTGTGTGTGTGTGTGTGTGTGTGTGTGTGTGTGTGTATGTGTGTGTGTTCTTTTATCATCCAATGTTTTTCAATTTTTGTCCTAAAATTGTAAAACGTTCGTACATAGTGACTGTGAAGGCTAAATTCAAGTGCCATCGTTTTACCTGTAAGGAGCTTTTTTGGAGGTTGAGTTCTGATATTGTTTATATCCGTGTGTTTTACTCGTGGATGGGTTGCGCAAACTCAGTATTGTGTTATGCTATGCCGAAGAGAATGCTTACTGATTCAAGCTTTGGAATTAACTAACTGCAACTTTTTAAATCTATATTTTGTATTTTGCAAATAAATGCTAATGTTCTGAACATTAATACATAAGGCGAAAATGAGCGCAACATACATCTTGCTTTGGCATGAAAAAATGTATACGTCTCGAGCATTCTTTGTCTATCACCTCACTTGTGAAATGGGATTATTTATTACATACCTCTAATCCAGGAAAGAACACCAGTTGTTTCGTATTCATACAACTACTAGTTAAAGCATTATTTTTTCCTGTCTTTACTAATGTGACTTTGATTCTCAACGGGAAAACGAATACACTTTGTATAGAATAAATGTTCTTCCTTTCTAGCATTTTTTCAATACGCTTTTTTATCCTTTGTATTTATATCAGCCCCTCACCTGGTAGCATTTTACAGTATTTAATTAAAGGTTGGACTTTCGCCGAGTGTTACTTCATCCAGTTAAAGTTACTTCTATTGACCATAAAAAGCCTAAAAAGTTTTGTCAAATATGAAAATAGCCCAATTATTGCTGAGCCTCTTTATTTATTCGCATCCCCAATATATTTTACTACATCTGACGAGTAATGCTTTTGAATCTCTCAGGCAATTTGTCATGCATCACACTCAGCTCCTGTTTCTTCTTTACAGGTATGAAATATATCCCTTAACTTATTTTTGTTTCACTATAAAATGGTGTAAGAACCCCGTTACTTCATCCAGTTAAAGTTACTTCTATTGACCATAAAAAGCCTAAAAAGTTTTGTCAAATATGAAAATAGCCCAATTATTGCTGAGCCTCTTTATTTATTCGCATCCCCAATATATTTTACTACATCTGACGAGTAATGCTTTTGAATCTCTCAGGCAATTTGTCATGCATCACACTCAGCTCCTGTTTCTTCTTTACAGGTATGAAATATATCCCTTAACTTATTTTTGTTTCACTATAAAATGGTGTAAGAAACCCCGTTCCCAAATATTTATCACATCTCATGAACGCTTGAGATGTAACATGTACAAATCGCTTCGCCAAGAGCAGACTCTCACATTGCAGCAAGGGCCTCTTCTTCTTGGCGGTAAGAAAAAGGGAAGAAGGGTTAGGGATTTAAATGGTAGACATATAGGAATGCAACAAGTACTTTTTTATCTTTATTAAAGTATTAAAGTTAAATTTCAATTAAAATAGAAAACCTGATATGTATTTACATGGGGAAAAGGAATTTTATTACCCTTTTTACTTCTGATAGAAAGAATATTGACGAAAAACTTTTAAATCCCCAATAATTCACCCTTTATTACTAGAACAAATTTGCAGTCTCTTGAATTTACCTTAACTCTTCATGATAGAATTTGTCCGTTCATCCCAAGTAATAAGATTCCACCATTTTCTATATTTCAACAATTTTGACTTAAGCTTTGATTGAAGAATGGTGGACAATTCCAACTCTATGGCTCTTATCACTGTAGNTTTATTAAAGTATTAAAGTTAAATTTCAATTAAAATAGAAAACCTGATATGTATTTACATGGGGAAAAGGAATTTTATTACCCTTTTTACTTCTGATAGAAAGAATATTGACGAAAAACTTTTAAATACCCAATAATTCACCCTTTATTACTAGAACAAATTTGCAGTCTCTTGAATTTACCTTAACTCTTCATGATAGAATTTGTCCGTTCATCCCAAGTAATAAGATTCCACCATTTTCTATATTTCAACAATTTTGACTTAAGCTTTGATTGAAGAATGGTGGACAATTCCAACTCTATGGCTCTTATCACTGTAGGTACAAGTATTCAATATATTACATAAATGCTTGAGAAAAAGACATACCGGCCAGTTTTAAAAGACAATATACGAGGCTTAGATTTCCCTGTAGTTGTTGGGATTGACACCTGGAGTACCTTTTATAATACAATAATGCTTTCTGATGGATCTCGGAGAAAATAACTACAGACCCTTAAAGTCGAGCAACTAATAATTACAAAATGGAACACAAGCATTCCTCTGTTTATTTACTCACTCTTTTGTAGCATTTTCGTTGTTGCACAAATTTCAGTCTGTTCATGAATCTAATATCTCGAGTCATCTTTCGGGTGGAGTAGTAGAAAGGAGGATGGAATTTTTGTACGTCGTATGACAACAGAAGATACACGAGGCCCTAAATCAATGGATTAAAATTACTACCCTGTGGTAGTTAGGGATATTGTGTAGTGATGTATTTAAGTATTTGTTTTAATCTCTGAATAAACGTTTAAAAGGTCCTGTAAGATACTCTCAAAAGCATTAAAATGGGTTGAAAAATGCAAGTCGCCAAAATATGGTCCACGCCTCAAACTGGATCCCCCGGCTTGGTAAATCATATACCTTACTGTTGTACGTCACTGAAGCTTTCTCGTGAAATCCTGGTACTATCAGTACAACAGGCCAATACTAATACAAAACGAAGCATATTATGTAGATCTTTAGTTTTGCCATGTTTCAAACTCTTTCTCCCAAACTGGGTCCCAACTGTTTCTTCAATGTGACACTGGAACTATTACATTTAGTCCGCCCAAGACAAGAATGCTGACCATATTAGGAAGGTAAGTCTTGAGATATTTAATGTAACTTTTTGGTGTGCTATGACTTTATATGGGCAAAAGAGATTTTGAGCAGGTGCGGAGCAATAAGTCCTTAGGTCTGATTTGTCATTACCAATTTGTGCACCTGATTATCTTCTCACAGAATTCCTCAAATTTCTGTTCGACCCAGATTCCTGCTGCGTTTCAATTGCGTCTGTTTTCTTTGTTTTCACAGCGAGTCTCTATAGTTTAAAATCCGTCGCAAAATATTTTACGTCACTCTTAATTTAACTGGACCACTAAGCAGTGACCTACTGAAGTTCTTTTATTGTTTTTGTCTTGTTCAAATTCCTCCACCCACTCTTCAATCATTTTGTTGCAACCATAGTTGGTGTGACTGACTGCCTTATTTGTGGTACCAGCCCTCCCATACAACAACTCATCACAGGTCCATTTCACCTTTTGCACGATAATGGCCCATGCCATCGTTTCCATCGCAAGACCTGCCGTTTTTCATTAACAACCCTGCCCATTAAAGGACTCTAAGGAACTGTTTAAGTCAAACATACTATTGCTACGTTTATGCCATGAAGGCCGGGGTTTATGTTTGACTCTATACAAATGTGAGGTTTTGTGCACAGACAAGAGACAAAGCCCTGTTCTGGCCCATCTCATGAACAGTTTACAACCTAGCCTCCTCGAATGACAAAGTGTAGCCTACAACCTAAATATCTCTCCCTACAGGTTCAGTCGCCCCTATAATTACACCGTGGCTCACCGTTACACTATGGATGGTCATCGTAAACAAAGCAAGGAAAAAGTCGTTTTCCATCTAAAAACACTATGCCCTCTTCGCCTTTACTTAATTTTTGACTTCATCAAGGTCAAACTCCAGTCAAAATCCAGTCCTACCTCTACCCGTAATACCAACTTCTTCTATTCACTATGTGACGTATCTCACTTTACGTTCGAGCATTTCCCAGCTTAATTTCAACTTTTAGTACTTTAGCTTGCATATGGTTGTTGTATATTCTCTTGCTTCATTTTTTGTTATTAAACTTGTTCCGATACAAAATGGTTTTGGTCCATTGCCGCTCATATTTTCTTTATTTTGTTGTTTGGTACAATATTTTGAACTTTACTATTTTGTTATCCTCTTCTCTATTGTTTGGTTAATGTATATTTTGATGTTGTGCCCAAATGCTTTCTGCAACTTGTTTATTCTTTTTGTTTATTATTCTGCTGTCTACGTAAAAGAAACCGCTTTTTTAAACGCAAAGGATTTAAATACTTTTTACAACAAGGATAGAAAAATATTAAGTGAGATTGTCCTTTGATTGTTTACATTTTTTTTCTTTCGCTGTTTTGGTTAGCATCTACAACATGTCGACTTGATCTGCAGTAGTATCTAATGTCTTAAAAGCTTGTACTAGAAACAAAACTAGAAACTCTGACACTGAGAGCCTTGACATATCATCACTATAAACTTACGAATATCCCCTGAAAAGTTCAGCCGTGTTTTATTACTTTAAACATGACCTGTTGAATTTCAAGGTTGGAGAATGTAAGTTTTTAAAGGAACAAAGTACGTCTCGTTTCCATTTCACCTGTCATGGTGACTGCATCAAGTATCTATAGTGCCACTTCGAATCAGCTAAAGTTGACATCATATAACTACGCCAGTGTAACATTGTATGCCAGTGGCGGTGAATAAACTTTGTCCCATGGTTTGTCACAAGAAGATGCTTTCACTTTCAAACGCAAGCTCCAAATTCTTTCCAAAATTTCAGCTGAGCTGCAATGGATGCAGAATCAATATATTGCAAAAGCTCTGTGTTTCCTTTGATTTGACATTTTCTTGACCATTTAAATAATGTTTTCTTATGGTGATGAACTTGTAAAACACGAGCCAAAGTTTTCATCTAAATTTTGCTGTATTATTTTTCCAAACTGATTTTAATTTTTAATAAAAGGAACATAGTTATTGTCTTTTTCATAAGCAAGAACATGTTTAGATAGGGATGTGACAAATATTCATCTTGAAATATAGAACGTCTGGGTGGAGCATGAGTAGTAAAAGGAGGAGATTTTGAAAGGTTATGAAATAAGTGCCATGAGGAGCCATGGCTTAATGGTTTGTGCAGTTGCACCGTGACTAAGAGGGTCTGGGTCCGATTACCCTAGCAGGCGAAAATAATTTGGAACTTCACAAAAAAGAAAGTCATTGTTTGGCGTCAGAAAGGATATCCTGCCAAGAAATTTCTCACTGCCAAAACGAAATCCCTGAAAAGGGTGATGTCAGAGCCCCAGTTATCAGGGAGAAAATGACGATGAAACCAAAAAAAATTAAAATAAAATATGATCCATCCTTTTATCAAATAAGAAGAACGGTATGTTTATCTGCGTTAAAAAGGCTTCGATTCTTGTGGGATTTTTTTATTGTGCACGATTTTTTTGGTTACTTTGTCTTTGTAATGCATCATAATTTAAGGTTTTAAGAATGTGCTAATCTTTTTCTCCATTTTTTATTTTGCTTACTTAGAATCTCTGGACTCCACGTATTGCTCCAGTGGTAGACATAATATAGCTAATTCAGAACTATCTATATCATGGTTGGTTGAATATCTCTTCCTTTGAATGTTTTTTTCTTCTCATTTAAGTTGATATTTAGAAGTTTTTTCTTCCATAATGGCATTTTTCAACTGCTCTAAAGAAATCTATTTCGCTTAAAAATAGGGTTTGATTATGTCAGAGAAACCTGTTCCCAGCCCTTGAGCAACAAAGGGTGATCTACATAGTAGTAAATGCAGGAAGAACAGATTAAAAGAGAAAGAGAGTCTTGTGGAGTGGTTTATTTTAGAAATATACTTTCCTTGCTTCTTGATGTTTTCAGAAAGATTTTTTGACCTTCTCATTATACCTCTGATCGGTGATTCGCCTCAAACATTTCCCAGTAGTAAAATAAACTAACAACAGTACAATAAATATAAACGTTACAACACAAGTAGAACCTGTATTTTTGAGATGATGAACACCCAATGCACATCACACTTTTTCTAAAATGAAATCCACAGCAAAGGAATAATCGACAGGATGTACCTTGTTTCTTAGTGCAACTGTACCATACCCAAGAGGTTCCGGGTTCGATTCCCCGAGCGGGCGAATTTGGAACTTCACAAAAGGAAAAGCCATTGGTTGGCTTCAGGAAGAGCATCCGGCCAAGAAATCCCTCACTGTCCGAATCCAGGTCCCTGTGAAGGGCACTGTCTGGGCCCAATATACTTGGGAAAATGACGTGGTTAAAACCAAAAAAAAATATCTTGGTATAGACATAATAATTCCCTGGTGCTTGGTGTTTTTGTAGCTGTGAGAGTAACTTTAAAAAACTCCATAGCTCCTAATAAAACTTTGAATAGAAAACAACTGGTGAAAGGGCGAGTGTTTTTTATAGTTAGGTCTTATAAACCTGAGTTAAAACCTGAGTTCTTTGCTTTAAAAGGTTACACATACCCCTTTGAGAGGAATATTTCATAAGAATACTAAGAGTACTATCTTTCTTAACTCACCAATTGAATAATAAGCACCAGATCAGGTAGCAACAGGGGCAGTCATTAAGATCATGCCCCGTAACCACGCCCTGAATTTATTTAAGCTGAGGTCAACATAGAAACCTTATTGTATTGGATTATATTGAATACTGGAAGATTAAAAGTGCTGCTTGGAAGTTTCAAAAAACTTGAAATGAAAAAATGTTTGACTCCCTAAATTTTTTCATATCTAATGCCAGTGAATGGAGCTGCAACGGTATTCGCCAGATTTAAGGATCCACTGTTTTTAAAGTGATTGCTAATCAACCATATTACAAAGTGTTTCTACTTCCTTAAAATCAATAACTGAGTAGCTCATGTTGCTTTCCTGAAAAACAAGAGAGAGAAAAACGAAGTCTCAAAAAGCAATGGCGTCAAAATGCGAGGAAACAAACGCTGATACTGATATACTGACTAATCACACATGCTATGTAATCAGCAGTTTCTTTAATATAACGGTTAAACATTCAAGGACCACTCTGGTTTTCACTGTTTCCGTTTCCCTTTACGGTATGTTTCTCAGTATATGGTCCCTGCAGCAGTGGTGAGACAGACAAAACGTATGAGAACATTGTGATATTAAATAGAAATGCGCTCTCTCTTTATGACTCGGAGAGAAGCGCTGACAACTGTATTTTCTGAAAATAGCGATGAATACGTAAAATAACTTGAAGGCTGTAAAAAAACAGCAGCTCTCAATAGATAAGACAATAAACAACCAAATACGTGGGAATAATTGCCAAAAATTGCCGAAACAAGACACATGGGGTATGAAGGAAAGGTAAATGTACCAGAACAGTAAGAAAAGGCCGATTTCCTTCAATAGGTACGGTACGATTTCCTTAAAAAGGTACAGCATGATTTCCTTCAAGAGGTACAATATGATTTCCTTCAAGAGGTACAGTACGATTTTTTTCAAGAGGTACTGTATGATTTCCTACAACAGGGACCATATGTGTATCGCAATCACGGCGTTCTTCCGAAAGTACGTCAATTGAGCTGTGCTTTTAGGAGACCAACTATCAATCTGAATGGAAGATATAAAAGCGATTGGGGGTTAAAAGAAGACGTCGACAACTATAAAGACGAACGAAAACAAGAGACAGCAAAATCCTTTCATGACATTACTGCAGACAGAATCGATTCTAATAGGAAGGGGAGACGTTTATACTTACGACCTATTATTTTGGTTGAAAGAGGTTTCTTTATATCCACTTATGGTTTTTTGTTTCCACTGGCGTTGCTGAAACTAAAATTGCTTATAATGTGAATCTTTAACTTTCTGAGATAAATATGTTATATGTGAATTAAATATGAGATATATTAAACATGAGATATCTTGCTTACAGAGGATACGATTATAGTTGGAAATGGTTATGAAGGTTAATAGTGCTACGTCTCACACGTTAGTTTGCTGCACCAAATCTTAAGCAAATCTTGCCAATTCTTTTAAAAATTTGAGCTTAAACCTAATTTAAAAAGTAAAGAATGCAATGGCAGGGTATAAATTATTAAAAATATATGCCTATTATGGTGTACAATTCAGTTCAATTCAGGTTTCATTTTTAACATTGTGTATGGTAAAGTGAGCTGCTTGTGAAAATATTGAGTGTATTTTTTAGGCTTGAGAAATGTGCTTCCTGGAAATTTGTCTACAAATTGATGGCTTCTAAAAGTAAATGAAATGTTAACCTATGCTCATTTTAAAACGTTTGCAGTTTGTTGAAACTTGTATGCATATTAGTTTTCAATTTTAAGAACAGAAAAGACTTGGTTTGCTGACCAACCGACTGTGGTTTCGAGTCTTTATCGGAAACCGACTTGGATCGTAAGTTGAATTTGAGTTCGATAGCTATCTCTTCCGAGACGTGCCCCCATTGTCACTGATGAGGACACTCGACAAAAAGATTGCACTTGGTCATATTAAAGTATCTCTGCTACCAAATTCTCTAGCTGTACCCCACAGCAAAACAAGTTGAACGCACATACAAATATCGAAAGCGATGTGTCTTAGATCGCAAGAGGGAAATTGGACAAATAAATACCAAGAGTTTATAGGAAACGAAAAGTCAACCCAAAATATTTAAGACCCCCGAAGAATAAATAACTGTGAGCGTCAAAAAGTAGTGCCCCTTGTTCCCAGAAACATACGAAATTTTGCTAAAATTAGTTGAGCCCGACATTGGGAAGAATACGACTAATATGAGAGAGCCCGTTGAACCTGAATAGAGACTAGCATTCTGAATGTCCTGAGCTTCACTGTTTTCTTCAGAAGCAGCATTTCTGGCAGCAAGAAATTGAGAAAATATTATCGGTTCATCACTGCTACCTTCATTATTGACGGCTATGCTAAACTGATGACATCGTTGCAAGCGTTTTTTCTGAAATCTGATTGGCTAATTCTTTGACGATCGTCAAGCGCACGACGAAAAGTTAAAACTGTTTTAACTTTTCGTCAAAATCAAAATCGTCAGAAGCTTTGTCAGAAAAGCTTATTCTTTGCTACTGCGCATGTGTCGTCGCGAATTCTCATGACGATCGTCCCAAAAATCGTCTGGTGGAGATCCACCTTTAGCAACTAGCATGCAATTATAGAATTTGAATTGCTGAAGGGGGCGTGTATAAAGAAAAGCTATGTGGCGCCATGTGTGATTTTGGCCCATTATGGAAAATTACAAAGAGGCTGAAAGATAAAAAATGGTCAGTTTTACTCTTATGTACGTTGTGAGTGCCCCCGAATTGAAAAGGTATTCCACATTTTGAAAGGTGACTGAAATATTTCTGTCGTAATTGACTGGATTGAGTATCCTCCAAAATTGATTTTGCTTTCTCCTTTTTTCGCTTTGCCTCGCATTTCTGTCACAATTGACTGGATTGGGTATCTTCCAAAACAGTTTTTGCTTTCTCCTTTTCCCCCTTGCCTTGCAAAGATAGTGCCAGCACATTCCTCGCTATTTCAAAGCAAGTCTAATAAACTATTTTGCATTAAATACACTCTTTACTGTGAATTTGTGATTTAAGTAGTGCTCCTGACACTTGCTCGGCTACATTTACTTTGTAAAAATAGTGCCAAATCCTTAACATAGGAACTGACGCACAATATAAGGGGAAATAATATAGGACATCTAAGGACATTTAGTATCACAACACANAATATTCCAGTATTCAAACCCATAAGTAGAGAAGGGGAGTTTGGGTAAGTATGAAATAGGAAGATAAAATAATTGTTTTAATTTGTATTTCAAGAACAGAACTTTTTAGGCTCTTAAAAATTCTGAACTTAATAGACTCAGAGGAACCCATACATGTAAGATTTTTACCGTGTCATGAGCGTTTTTCATTCTACGTTTCGAGAGCTACTTCTCCCATCGTCAGGTAGCTATAATGTTTAGGTCAGTGGCTGCTGTGAGCTTTTTTTTACGTAGAGTAGAAAAAGAGAAAGGAAAGAAGTGTCCTGTTCGATATCTTTCCATCATCGTCGACTTAGTATGAGACATGTAATTTGACTTAGTATCAGACGTAATTTCGACTTAGTATGAGACATGTAATTTCAAAAGAAACAAAAGAATCAAGTCGAGAGGATTTAAATGTCCAATGAGGAGGGAATTACGTTAAAAAAATTTGCTAATAGATTTGGTCTCTTGCGGGTTTGGTAGAAGTGAACAAGAACAATTAGAGAAAAATCAGAAAAAGGCAGAAAATTAGCACTTTTAATATATACCAAGCCCACGGGAATGACCAGACGTTTTCAGGAGTGTACCAGTTGTCCTGAATCGGTCGCTAACGCATTTAGACTTCATTAATTTTCTAGGTTGTTACCATGGTTTTCTTTAGCGACATCTGATTAGAAGAACTCTTAAGGTATGAAATGTAAAGTCTTGTAAAATTTATCTACTATTACGTTTTGTCTGGAATTACCTTTGTTCAGCAACTTAGTGCAGTAGTTAATACTTTCTTAACTTTTGTGATGGTACTACAGTAATTCAGACTTACAATTTATTTACCACCTCAGAATGGTTTTTTCCGGTAGAATTTACTTTACTTCAGCAAATTAGTACCAGTGTTAACACATCGACGAAAGTATCTATAGTAAATGTCAAATTGTCATTTAGATTTAAAAGATACTTTATTAAGATTACCACTGAAAAAACCTCGTAGTTTTAGCCTCACCTATTCTGGGAATTTAACAGTTGCAGTTTATTTCAATAAAGTAAGCGAATCTGGAGAACATTTCATTTTCTAAAAAAATCAAAAAATATACTCAAACAACAACTTCTTCTTCTTTTTCTCTGACTATTTTCTTGTCAGGGGTCGTCGTGGCGAATTTGGCAACTCCACCGTGTACGGTCCTGTGCATCCTCCCTCTTGAGCCCCTTCGCTGCCATGTCTTCTCTGATGTTGTCCTTCCATCTGGGCCTCGGTCTCCCTCATCTTCTTCGTCCTGGTATCTCCATCTGCATGCATCTCTTTCCCACATACTGTTTATCTCAAACAGTAACATGAAATCAAATTTAACTTCGATGTACTAAGAAACAGCGGCGATGGTCTACGGTCTACAGTACAATAACACGCATCATTATTCTTCATTACCCAAAAGGAAAACAATCGAGCTAGCCTGTCTCAAAGAAAAAGGGGATAATATTTCAGTCAATATTGATTGAATGTTTAGTGTAGAATGCCCAAGAATTTATACTTGTCACCATAATTGTCAATATGATAGAAGAGCTTAGTACTGACTGATTAGCTAATCAAACTCTCAGAACTTCGTTGCTTCCAACACGTTGGAACATGATTCCACATAACGTGATCGGAAAAATATAGCAAGAGAGAAACAATATTCTTGAGGAAGCTATACCAGTAGTGCTGCATATGGCACTTGCGATATTCATGTACTCATAAATTTGGAAATTACCTGATTAGCGTGGAACACTTTGTGATGATAGCGATATCGAGTTTTTAATTATCCGCATAATTTGCACCTTTTGCTTCTCTTGTTTTGATCTTATTAACTTTATGGTTGGTTCATATGGCTAAGACAAGTAGCTGTTTTATTGCACATATTTTGATCTGCATATCTCTTTTTACATTTGGTGTTGAAATTTCTGGGAAGGCCCTTCTTCGCATTTTCTTATAGTTGTCCATGTATGATGATCTAATAAGGAAAACATACTTTTCAGTTATAAATTATAAAAGTAATATTTTATTATTTTTAGACTTTTAGTGCAGATAGCACAGAAATTTGCATGTTCAGTGAGCTTGTGAGCGCATTCAAGCAGAGACCCTGAGCTCATGAGCAGATTTTCTCTGGTGAGTGTAGGACGGTAAATGAGAAAATATTTTGTTTGGAAGAGCTTCAAAAGCTTTAGTGGATTTATTTTAATACACAAGCATCACGAAGAACAAATTTGCTAATAATTTTTATAAAAAAATATATTCAGAAACTGTTAGAATTTACCTTCATTGTCACCATCAGACAATGCAAATCCGTTCTCTGGATAAGGAATAAAATCAGACAATGGAAGATGAGAGGAATGAGCCACTAACACAGGATCAGCTAAACTTCAACATCAAATATATGGAAATATCTGTATGGCTGAGTGGTTCCTCGAGAACCTTTTACAGTGGTCTGCGCAATTTTCAAGGTCTAACATACAGTAACTGATTTTAGAAACACTTTTTTACTGAATCCGAAAATCATGTTCATTTTACTCAATCACATTATATATTTTAACTAAAGCACAGATTAAACAATCCTATATTTCGATCCAATCCTTGAGGAATGAAACATAGTAGTACACTTTAGATAGCTCTACTCACAGATGGTTTCCTGAATATTGAAATACGTATCAAGAAAAGTACAACACACAACAGAGGATATAAATAGAAGAATGGTATCCTCATGAACTTCCTGTTGTGTTGAACAAAGGCAGGACCCCTCTTGAGACACCAGGAATAATCGTCCAGGACGTTGACATCCCCTCTGCTTTGATAGTGTACCTCACTAATACTGATGGAAAGATCCTATCAAGTGCTTACCATGTTCTTTACTGCAAGTGAATTTTCACTGATATGCGTACACCAGGTTAACGGAAATCCTCAATTACCTCACCAATGGTCTTTTTATAACGAGTACTTCTGTAGTCGCCAAGGACGTTTGCATTGATTGACTTAAGTAAGAGCTAGTCAGCGAGTTCAGTAAGATTCAATACTTCTGAAACTAGCGTCCTTGATAAGCTCTCGTATCTGAGTGCCATTGAATATTTCTGCCTTAAATTTCCCCATACTTGGAAACCTATGATAAAGGAAAAAATTATCAGTTTTTTATGCCCAGTGTTTTAATAACCTTCTTCTTTATTAGATCAATTTAGATGTGTATGGTTGGACATCTTATCTTGCTACGTTGAACTAAACGGATGGAAAAGAGCGTTATATGGGCTGATTGTATTCTTTTTAGTAAGAGCAAATCTTGTGTCAAATATCACTGGTGGTCAGCCCAGCCATCCCAAAAGCATACAAGTTATAGGTACGTTGTGTATCTTTTTTGAAGTCGCAGGAAGAGTCCGACTTTCTACACTGTTTCTTTCATTTTAATTGAGTGTCAAACAAGAATAGATGAAACACGTTTCCATTATTCAAAAGGACTGCCCTGATACTTCTGTTAGGCCCTGATACTTCTGCAAGCCAGTAAAAAGTCTCCATCTATCCTTAATCAAAATGTAGACCTCCTAATATTGTCAGGCCAGCCATATTGTTACAGTAGACCGGTGAAGATGTTTCATTAAACGTGAAGCATTTTCAAAATTTATCTCACGGTCTCGACACCAATATAATTTTGTACAATGTATCAGTAGCAGTTTTTCTCGAATATGTTAACCCAATAGCTAAGTAGACTAATTGGAAAGGGTCAGGTCTCACGTCAGGTCTTTGAGCTCCTCTTGAGTCATACAGTAGCTTTCAATGCTCTGGCATACATGAAACAAACACATTAATGTATGTCATGTAACTAGGTTCAGAGTCAAATTTATATCCCATGGTGTTATCAGAATCAGGAACGAGTGAAGATCGGCGCCCATGGAAGATTGGTTTCATGGCAGAAGGAGTATCAAGTTAGTAACGATGATGTCTTAGCTTGCTATTCCTGCCTATTAGATTTGTTACTCAGTAGTAGTAGGCAGTGGAGTGACCTTTTCCTTCCCTATACACCATCTGGATATCACAATGCATAATCTTCCTTTTTCTTTCTTCAGTCTCATAGGTTCTCCAGACCTGTTTTACAGCACATAAACAGAGCGAATGTCTCCTTCTGGTCCCCTACTTTGACTCCAAAATAAGCTGATAAGGCTTCTTTAAAAACCTATTATTTTTTCTCGAAAGTCTCAGAGAATCACAAATCCAGCAAGGTAATGAAATCTGTTAGAATGGATTATACGTTTCTAAACTGTAGCAGGACAAACAAGAAAAAGAGGAAAATAAGTTTTGCTTAGCTTTTTAATGCTCAGGTTCCTCTAACTCGCTTTATAAATATTGAAACATTTTTTAGCTTTGTGAATGTAAAATCTTTTTACTTGGCGAGGACAAGATTGCTTTAGAATAGCATAATATCTGCTACAATGGACATTAGGTATATTGGCAGCCAATAATTTTCAACTTACCAAAATTAACAAGTCTCTTATAATTTCCCATCATCATCATCAATCGGGCACACGCGAATTCATAATCAGCATTCTCCACGAGTCTCTGTTCTTCATCGATTTCTGAGGATCGGGTATTGGAAGACCTGTGTCTTTCTGGAGCAGGGTAACATAGTCCAATGAAGGTCGGCCGACACTTCTACAACCATGGCGCGGTTTCAACAGCACAGTGAGTGCTGTAGGTTCTGCACTTCTGAAGTAGTGTCCTGCGAGGCGTAGTCGGCGTACTCTAATGGTATCGGTAACTTTGGGTAGGCTTCCATATAATATTCCAATGGGTGACCTTAATGTATCAAAGCATACGAGTGTAGCAACCATTAACTTTCTTTTCTAATTTTCTTGTTAGTGTCCATGTTTTCTGATCTATAGAGCAGTATACTTTCAATTGTGGCGCGAAAGAGATTGATTTTCTGCTTGCATGATAGCAATGATCTCCAGACGATGTCTTGTTTTCGTACTGCTGCCTAGGCCTTTGTTTTCCTTATTGTTAGGTCTTTTGCTGAATTGTCTATCCACGACCCTAGAAAATGGAAGTCATCTACTTTTTCAATCTCTTGTTGATTTACTACTAATTTTGGGTTGTCTTCCATGTTAAAACACATAAACTTGGTTTCCCATAAGTTCAAAAATTCTTATTAAACGTTACTTTTTAAGATATATCTTTAATATGATACCCTAATCTAAAATGAAGACATTGTTTTTTAAGAAGGAAAACATAATCTGCTGTTTAGTTCGTGTTAAAAGTTACAAACTAAAAACAAGTTAAAATACAAATATCAATGTAGTTGAATTACTTTGAATATTCTTTTCAACAAAAACCAGTATGCAAAACCATAATAATCAAGAATTTCGGATACCACTAATTAGAATGGGCCAAAGAAGCATACCTAGCATGCTATAGTATGCCATGAAAATAGCATGGAGAAAAATTTTTTAAAAGTAATAAAACAACAAAATACTTCTAGCAACAACAGCAATAGCATTTTTCAGTTAAAAACAGGGATCTCTGACTCAAAAATTAATTAATCTACCTCGTATTCAAACAGGCTTTTAAAAAGCTCTTGCAATGAAATAGTTGCAAATTGCAAGTTCTTGTCTCGATGTACATTGACTAGAGTTAATGACTTGAAACAAGGTAAGAAGCTGTAACAAATATGCTATTTATTATAAAAGCAAAAATCGTAAACTAGCGTCTATAGTAGATGTAAACTACTGTGCAGCATATCCGTGACCTAGTGAATCAAAGAATAAAGGTTATCCATGATCAATTGTGGAAGAAGTAAAACTCATTAACGTTTGTATGATACACTTAGGTTTTAAAAAAAAAATGTTTTAAATAAAACAAAAATAACTTGAAACCAGACCTGACCAAAGAAAATAAATAATACTTTGAAATCAGCTTGCAAAAATAATCTCACAGCAGCCAGAAAAGATTTGGTCGTTGAAAACATGTTTTGAAAGAAAGGCCAGTGTTATAAACACCGTCAGAATGCATAGCTAGAAACGAAAGAAATGCCTTCACGCTCTCATCATCGAAATGTAGAAGTGATAAATTAGTATATCCAAACCACATAAAAATAGTTTTTCCATTCTCTCTAAGACTGATTCTACATTTTGTTTATAGTATTTTGTCAGCTCTCAAAATTATATGTCATTTACAGTAGCAGCTTTCAGGAAAACATTCCAGCGACCTACTCTATCTAGGCACTTAAACTCATTAGAAAAAGCTTTGGGCCATTTTTAGATAGACAAATACTTCATTGTAGACTTTGTTGGCTTCAATGATGGACATAATTTGCTGGGCCGTCTACTAGCGTGGCTACTGTCCTACATTCTAGGAGCTGTCGCTAAGGATGAATGCATTTTCAGCCTATTACAGTGTGTTCAGAATAGCTATATAGATTTGTCGTAACAAATAGGGTAGAGTTCTTAAACGAACCCGAAATGGCAAGTAAAGGAAAATAGGTATCTGTCCTTTTTCTATGGATAACACCAAGCAATAGGAAACGAAATAATCTTACCATAATTTCAACACTCTGATGGTACAAAGATGATCTGGCAACTATGTTGACCGATCTATGTTGCTGTAAAAATGTTGTATTTGGAGTCTTAAGTGGGAGCAATTGCAAAGCTACGGCCAAGATATGTACCTAATACGGTATCCACGTATCCAAGTATCCAAGACAAGAAAAATACGTATATCAGTGTGGTTTAGTTATTGGGCTTTTTCTGTTCTGATTTGTCACTCTTTTAAGGATTTTGCTCTAAGTAAGATGCAGGATCGCGTTTTCTGTCTATGTGATTCATTGCTGCTTTGCGACGAGCTCTCCTGAAAAGTGCAGTGTCACAGGTTGCTTGTAGGGAGCCTACATTATTGGTTTCACTCTTTATTACAAGTTGTTGTTTTCGCTGTTGACATACAGATACCTCCTAGCTTGTTTGAGAGTGTCTTTTTTATTCCGCTTTGCTTCTAGTTTTAATTTTTAGGTATCTTCTACCCCTTTTACCTTAAATTCAACACATCAACATTCTACAGAGTTATTCAAGTCTGCTGATCGTAAGTAAAGCTTCAGTCTCAAAGTTAAAGCTATTTAAAAAAATTCATCTTTACCAAGGAAATATGGATATGTCTGAAAACAAGTCCTTCGTTATGTTATCAGGAATCAAGATTTAATCTCAATCAGCATAACAGCATGAAAACATTGCTATACTTCAGTATTTCATGTTTCATTTAGTTTTACTTTCATTTCAGCTTTACTGTGTTATTTCCGTTTAAACCTTTTTTCTTTATAGAATGGGGAAAAATCCTTATGCCAAAGGCTTGTCTTTTTGTTCAAAGCACAAAAAAGATACAAAAGCCCAAAGTGTGGGCTCATTAATAACCTGTGTATAAAACAAGGGGGAAAACAATCTGAAATCTTTTTTTCAGGGCTTGATCCACTACAATATTTTCTTCATCCTTTTAGGTTTGTTTTGTTTAAGTTTAAATGACGTATCCATTTTATTTATTGTATGGTCCAATAGAAGTATCCAGAATATAATAAAGATGTGATATTGTACTAGTAAATTAGTCAAGTTATAAGAAACTCATCTTTCTTTTTCTGCTTTCTGTCTCTGTCTCTCTGTGCCCCTCTTTCTGTCTCTCTGTCTCTCTCTGTGTGTCTCTCTGTCTCTCTGCCTCTCTCTCTCTCTCTCTCTCTCTCTCTCTCTCTCTCTCTCTCCCCAAATGTCATATCCCTTTATGACGTTGACAATCATCATGGCCTTTTGCACTTTACGCTCTTGGGCTTTTTTTGAGCGGCTTTGTGTCTGACGCCTTCTCCTTGCAGCTCTCCGATGCCTACTCGATCATCCACTGGCTAAGAATTCCCAAGAACGTTAATTTTGTCTGAACTTAGATCCTTTTCCTTGTATTTAACATGTCACAGTTAGGTTCTTATCTTGGTCTTTCCAAACCTCAATACAAGGCCCAGAAACTAAAATTGTCTTCGTCTTCTTCTCTTTCTTCTTTGTCTTCTTCTTCTTCTTCTTCTTCTTCTCCTCCGTTCACCCTTTTCCAACGGATCAGGTCAAGTCGACCGCTTGGCTCAGTCTTCTCTACTTTCTCCGGTTTTTGGTGTCCTTCGTTGTTACTTGACGTTCCTCCATTGTCTTTGTCTAATACGTCCTAAAAGAAAACATTTTATCATTTACTTTTCCACAAAACCTCTCTGTTTGATTTGTGTGTTGCCGAGATTATTTTTAGCATGCAGTGATAGAACTACGTTGTAGGCGTCTCTAAGCGCCTTCACAGGTTTTGTGATATTGTCCCATACTCACTGCTATATTTTAGTGTATATATCACTTTTCATCATTTGCTATTTTCAATTAGTATACATCCCAAGTACCTAAATGTTTTCTGCTTGTTTGTTGATAACTTCACCTATTTAAGCTTAGATTTCGAAATGCTCTCTTTGCTACCCCCGCCCCCTACCAACACACATCACTAACATCAAAATAGCGTTCTTATTTCCGTCGATTTTCCTTACTGACATCGTCAGTATCTTAGTCCTTTTCTTTAGTGTACCTACTATCAAAATCACCATTATTGCTGCACAAGATAATATTTATTATGATAGTGTCATCCAGAAACTTAGCTGACAAAAAACTCTCAGGAAATAAATCAATGACGCGAGAATTTTCACGAAATCCCTTCTTTCACGCTCCTTCAGCGACATTTGACATTAATACTGTTTAAACGTAAGGGGTTCTATGTATTCCAAGGTGGTGCAGTCAGTGATGTCATAAAGATCACATAGCAATGTACCGAAAAAGTCTAATGTAAACTAAAATACAGAAATAACCATTTTTATACCGAAATTTCAAGTTTTTAAAATTTTTCTGTATTTATTCTGATCCTTTGAAGTTCTTTCACTGACGCCTCTTAGGAGGAAGACTAAAAAGTAATAGCAAGCTAAAGAAATTTTGCTATGCTAGATAAAAAATTGCTGCCAATAGAAACGAAGAGCTTTATGTAACAATCGACATTCTAAAAACTGAATTATTGAAAATTATCTTATTTCTAGTAAGCTGGCAGGCAAGGTGATATTAATGAGGAAACCTTAAGCGACATTCAAAAAAGAGTATTAAAAAATTTGAGAAAATTCTGTAGCACAACCTTAAGATCACGAAACATCCTAGTAACTTTGCTGATTGTTATATCATCTGAGAAACCTGAAGCCATAGAAAACTGAAGTACAGGAACTTGAACTCGATCAGCTTAAATATTCTCAAACTAATATTGAAAGTCATACTGTTAGTTCTATTCAAAATAAAGTCAGCAGAAAACTGTATAGATTTATTAATGAAAAAGGGCCACAAGGAGAAATTTTCAATTTGCAAACATCCGAGCGTTAAAACATTCTCATCAAAGACTTTCAGTCATGCTTTATTTGCTGCCGAACAGCACAGAACCAATCAGAGAGAAACTAATACAATGCGTTACAAGCATTACAATAAGTACCAAAGACATAATATTTATTAAGGATCTTTAAAGGAATCAAAGAGCCTTTGTAAAACTATATAAAGTACTGTCTGAAAAAATCAAAACAAAAAGGGATTAAATCAGGCCTGTGCTATTGCCATATCTTATAGCAGCAAAAAGAGATATTTTAAAAATAACTTGTGCTTTGCTTTCTTCATGACTTTGAAGCCAGCAAAATGCTAGACAAAATCAAATATAAAAAATATTATCCCTTTCCCAAATCTAAAATTAATGTGGGCAGGTAATAGACAAATAAAACACGAATGTCTCCGTTCGTAAACTAGGCTCCATGCAAGGGCATCGCTGTAGACCAAGCACAATTTAATTGGCTCGGGAGAAACCTAAAGTTAATTAAAACATTGGGTATTTATCATATTGAAAGTGAAAATCTAATAAGAAGATTATTTAAAGGCAAATTAATGTCTGAAATGGGGTGCGACGACAGACTATAGATAAATTGGATTCGGAGGCAAATTTACAATAGTCATCAGCAGCTAGATAGAGGATTCGTAGAGAAATGGTTAGTTCAGCTTGAAGTCCGGGGCATAAAAAGTGGTGTGTTGGAAACGTGCCCCAATCACCTTACTAATTAGGATAAAGAATAGATGAGGATGTTATCGCATGTCACATTAAAATGTGACCGTGAATTGAGTATAGAATCCTCGAAACCAAGATTTCCTATTATACTTTTGTCTTGTAGTAGTTCAACCTGGCCTCAGCTGAGGTGATTTGAGAAAAGGCCTAAGAAAAAAAGAATTTGTTTGTCGTTTTCAATTGGATTATGAAGTAGGGAAGTGGAAAGAAGTCCTTTTATGCTGCTGACAAGAGCAATCATTACAATGACAAGAGTCAAAGCAACTCTTAAAGTCTGACTTACCTAATTTGGCCTGCAGCAATTGATCTCCAAAGGCTTTAGCAGTATTTGGATTGGGTTAGTAGTAAGATTGGTAACTCTTGGTCGAGTTATCAGTGTAGAGTGTTGGATAAGCAAGCTATTGTGAGGCTGTATAAAAATGCAATTATTAAATTTTACAGAATGGATTAGTAAAAGTTTGGTTATCTCTCAGCTTTTTTTAAATGGTAAAAAAAACATAGAAAGCATTGAAACTCTAAGTGTACGAAACTGCAAATAAAAGGAATAGAAACTGAAAAAATCTGGTTAAGGCAATAGATAAGAGTTCATTTTATATAAAAAAAGATTCAAGTTTCATGAGGAAAAAAGCAATT
Organism: Morbakka virulenta; assembly: GCA_003991215.1. NCBI lineage: Eukaryota > Metazoa > Cnidaria > Cubozoa > Carybdeida > Carukiidae > Morbakka > Morbakka virulenta. The sequence continues at coordinate 1,371,108 of RDPX01000113.1, read as the reverse complement.
CAAAGCCAACATTTTACAATTTAGGCGCATTGGCAAATAACTTACATGCATAAGAAAGATAACAAGAGACAGCAACTCCACAAGGAAGAAGATATCGAGAAAAACGAGTCACACAAGATGCAAAAAACTGAGCTGGTACTAGGAAGAAAAACTCACCAGAACACTTTCCATGATAATTACTGATTTGCCAGTCCTGAAAAAACCTGTGAAAAAGTATATTAAGCAAGATAAGGTAAAAAATTGCTTAATTTTATGAGAAAAGAAACTTCGTCTTCAGACACACTACTAGACTATTATTTGTGGTTTTCCTTGTCCATGACTTTGAAACCAGCACGTTGTTTGACAAACTCAGAGGTGAAAAATGTGATCCCATTGCTAAATCTAAAATTAATGCGCACAGGTACACCACAAACGAAACACTGATTTCTCAGTCTCTATACCAGATTCTGTTGCTGCTGTTGTTGTTGTGCAAGCTGCTGGAGGCAGAGTGGAAGATCACCCCGATGTGCTCAATCAGGCTTCATGAAACGAGAAAGCAACTTTCCCTCACCGTAGAACAAGTGAATACCCAGAATCTAGAGCAACGCTTCCCCCAGTATATTTCTAAGTACGTAGGTTGCACCAGGAATATCTCTCCCAACTACAGAGGCGTCGAAGACGCGCACTTTCTGGTTGGTTTTCCATTGCTGAGATAAAGCCAACAGTTGCTATCCTACCACATGAGGTTTCCCAGGATTTCTCTTGGGTGCAACCTATACAAACCAGAAAGACGGCCCTAAAGAGTGCCAGCAACCCACAAGCAAGGCAGATCGGTGTGGAAAGAAACTAGAAACAATAAGCTTTCACTTACCCACCGGGGGGGGCTCAACTTCCAAAAACCTTCTCCAAGTCGACGACGAACCAGATTGGAAATCACATGAACAACGAGATCGATTTCTTCTATGGTACATAAGAACAGTTTGGAAGCGAAGGCCATTTGTTACTAACCAGTCAGGACAACTTAACTGGTCAGAAGCCAGGCGACACCACGTGGAGATTGGCCTTCTTTGACACCCGCAAGGCTCGGTTCAATGGCACTGCTATTGACCAACTGAAACTGGTAGCGAGAGGCCTAAACGTAATTCAAACATAAAGAGATGAATATAAAACTTTTTCTACCATGACAATAACTGGTATTCAAACCTAGGAACTGCACCTCTCCATCCATAGAAGTTTGACCAAAGGAACCCACATCACTTCAGTTCGAGTAACACAGATATTTTGTTGCTATGTTAATTTACTTTTTTAATGTTTTAGTGAAAAAAACTTTATGGCATAGCATGTGTATTTGGTAACCCCATTTAAAGTTTCGTACCTGTATCAAGAGTTCTGTATCTGAGCTATCATTATTTTACCTTGTTCGCTGATGATTTATTCTGTTAAGGGACTTAAAGGGATGAATCACTTTGTCTTAATGAAAATTAAAATGTGTGTAGTTACTGATCATGAAATTATACATTTCTGTATAACAGTTTTATTGTAAATAGGCAAATGGGAATTTTAGTTTCGTCAACCTTTTCATTAACTTTCTTCTTCTTTTTTCCTTTTTTCCTTCTTCTTCATCTTCTTCTTCATCTTCATCTTTGTCTTCTTTACCTTTTCTCACAGTTATGCGAGGCCGATGTTCCCTATAGGTCTATCCCATTTCCCTCAGTCTAATACTATAACCACTATCAGACTTCTTTTCCTCTAGATCCTATCTGATGTTATCCATACATCTATCCTTCGGCTTCTCTCTTATCTCTTCCTTTCAACACCAATCACCTTTTCACGAATACATTGATCATCTCCCTTCATCACCTTGTTAACCTAGTACAAACTAGTGCAAGCTTCTCACTTGTACTTACCGCCCACTCCTACTCACCCTTTCTTTTTCCCTTGTGGAGAGAAAAGTCTTCGCGGAAGGGCTCAGCTGTTAATGGTCAGCTGTTAATTATTAAATATTTAAACCACCAGAAGGCAAATATCTCTCCTTGGTATTGTCTAATAGCTTGTCGACCCTATATTTTTTTTGTTTTTAATGTTATTTTTCACCAGGAACTGGGGCAGAGAAGATGATCTTCCGAGGGAGTTTGTTCTCGCAGCGAGGAATTTCTTGGGCTTGTCGACCCTATAAATGGACCCAGTCAAATGGCTGTCTTGGTGCATGTGGAAGGTCACTCTGGCCCGAGCCATGGAACTTAACATTAGCATCATAAAGATAATCATCAATCCTAACTTTGTTTCCATGAGCCGGCAATTTACCTTGCTTTTTCAAAGCAAAACTAACACAATCGATAACAGCAGAACCAGACTTAGAGTACGCAAGATCTTGTGTATTCCTCTTAATGTGCTGTCCTTAGCCTACTTGCATCAAATTCAAATGATAAAAGGTCAGTGGGGTGACCTACACTCTCACTTGAGTAGTCACACTAGAAGAGAAGATGGGTCCTGACTACCACAGCCATCATACAGCAGTGTAGTATAATGCTTACAATAATTGTACATTATACCCTTCCTTAATCCTATTTTATTTTATAACCACATGAGCTCATTGTGTTTTTGGCTAAGGTGGTTATTATATGATCTAGATTTACTTGCTATCATACGATACAGACGACTCATGTGATGGTCTTAACCTTAAGCTTACTAGCTTAAGGTTAAGTCCTGTGTTTCATTAAATATTTTTTGTTATGATAAACAGTTTATCTTTCTGGATTCCATATGACAGGGTCATAGAAAACCAAGGGTGACGACACGATGAAACTATAAGAAAATGTAGTACACACCTTTAAACAATGAAACACGTGAACAAAATATGCATTAATTATATCAAGGGCAAAGTGCGTTGATTCATGCAATGGGAAGATTTAAACTTGTCTTTTTTAAACAGTAGTTTACTCAGCCAATCGAGGAAAACACATTGAGGTTGCCAATTAAGGTTTGTATTTTACAAAGGACATGCAATGATTAATATAAACGCATTAAGCAGAAGGCTTTAAAAAGATATTTCCCCAGTGATGATAACCAAAGACAAGTAAATGATATGCACAGGAAATCATTAAAGCTGTATGTTTTGAAGAGTAATAAGCCCAGTCAATATGATTTATCTTGATTAGTACCCACATTATAAAGGTTAACAAAGATAATTGTGCGTGCCACAATGATTCGATAAACCTCCTTTCCCAAGTTGATGCTTCCTTGAACATCATGTGCAATCCCACACGACCAAATGTAAGTGTTTTCTTTCAATAATGAGGACAAGAGGGGTATGGCATTACAGACGGCATTTTATGCTGATTAATGTTTGTATATTGATATACAGCACATATATTTGCATTATGAGGAGCCGTGGCTTAATGGTTAGTGCAACTGCACTGTAACCAAGAGGACCGGATTCGATTTCCCGAGCTGTCGAGGAGAATTTGGAACTTTAGAAAGAACAAAAGCCATTGGTTGGCGTCAGTAAGGGCATCAGGCCAAGAAATTCCTTACTGCCAAATCAAAGTCCCTCTGAAGGGCACCGTCTTAGCCCCAATTGCTGGGGGGAAATGATGTTAAAATTAAAAAAAAACAAAAAAAAAAAACACCATGTATTTGCATTATAAAAGTCTTCTAGTGTCACAAACAGAATATGTTTGATTGATTTATTGAAAATGAAAATTTAACGTTTTTTTTAATAGCCCAATAACATTTTTAATTGGGATAGGATAAATCTTCTCAGCATTTTTTGGAAAATCTACGGCTGGCAATTAATTTTCCCTAAAGTACTCCCGAGGATTTAACTCGAAGCATCACAGCAAAAATGCTGCCCAAAAATTACTAGCATATAACTAAATCCATTTAAAGATATCAATCACAAATGCAACTTTTGTAGACGTGTTCTCTGCTTTTTCAAAATGTTGGAAATTATGAGAGAAGTACCACAAGGATAATAAATCTAACAGTGGATCTGAAGTCACAAGAATTCTTGTACTACTTATGCTGAAACTGGGAGGAAAAATTATGATTTTTTAGTAAATATACGTGGCAATATACTCCTTCGATTTAAGATATGTACAATTTTGTGTTCAAATGTTGTTGATTTTCTTCTTTTTTTGAAGTTATTATTTTTTAAGAAAGAGATCATAAGGAAAGTTATATTAGGACTCAAGAACTAGCTGGTTATCTCCGTCCTTACATTTGTTGTATTAGCGATAAAGTAATGCTTCATTTGAATTTTTAAATTTTAGCATATCTAATTTTTGTAATCATTTATTTGACTGGTTTGTTTACACTAAATTAATTGGATATGTGCATTTATATTTTATTTATTGGACTAGTGTATTTACATTTTATTAATTTGACCTGTGAATTTACATTTTCTTAATTGGACATGTGTATTTACATTTTGTTAATTTGACCTGTGAATTAACATTTTCTTAATTGGACATGTGTATTTACATTGCATTTGGCATGTGTATTTACGTTATTATTGACAAGTCTGTTATTGACACGTCTATTTAGGGACAACCAATATAGATTTATTAAGGGACAACCAATATAGATCTATTTAGGGACAACCAATATAGATCTACACACTAATCACCCAAACTTATAACTTTAGACCTAATAAAACCCATATCATTATAAATACCATGACATATTATCATTTTTATTTAAATATATTTCATTTGAAACCTTTGGCTATTTTTGAAAAACATTTACATTACACCTTGTAAATACACTGCTTACACTTGTGCTGCAGTTTATTTTCATCAGACTTCCTTTCTCCTTCTTTTTTCTACCGTTGGCAACTTTACTGTCTGACTTTACCCCTGTCGTCCAGTTTCGTGGGTGCCTTTCAAATGGTGTCAGTACACAATGAATTGTAGAGAAAGACAACAACAAATGAACAAACAAAAAACAAAGAAAGCGTTTAAACAAGGGAGTCATTTGTATTAGGTGGGTAAGCTTATTTAGAATATCTATTCCATGTAAACAAAAAATTATAGACAGGAGTTGAGATTGTAAGTGAAAGACAGAGTATTTTTTATCGTTGGGTCAGATTGAATAACCATAAGAACAAACAGTGGAATACACGGTCAATTTTAACTATCAATTTTAATTGAAGACCAAAATACTAATCATATAAACTGCAAAAATTTTCTATCTTTTGCCTTTCAAATGCCCCCCTTCCGTCCTTTAAAAAGATGAACCTGTTTGAATTTCCAAACTCTTTTGCTCAAACTTCCCTATTGAAATTCAACGAAATATATTTTAATGTCGCCTTTTGTCTTGCGCGCTTCTTTGTGAGACAAAAATAAGGAGAAGATTTATGCTTACTTTCTTGCAGAGACGTAAAAATTTGTTGTAACAATTCTCTTTTGTATTCAAACGGATTTTTTAGGCAAAATACCTTTAAGAATGTATTACATGCACCAAACACATTTATACCTCTTATTGACAAACATTTGGCTTTTTCGGCGTTTCGTCGTTTTGGCAGTGTTGTTTCTTTTCCTTGCATTGGATTTTTTTTTACTGAAATTGCAATTTCAAAACTCCTCCAGCGATAGTACCAACTTCATCATCCATAACGAGAAGAATTATATTCGGAGCTTGGTTCAGTTAAATTGAGAATGTCAACACGTGGCTTTCACCAATTTGAATTAAAGAAAGATTGACTGAAATATTTTCTCACTTCTTAATTGACCCTGTATTTTACGCTGAAGGGAGAATATAGTTATATCTAATGCCCTACTTTCCAGTTTACTGATTTGAAGCACACATGTTATGAAAAAAACCCAGAACAGANTTGGATTTTTTTTTACTGAAATTGCAATTTCAAAACTCCTCCAGCGATAGTACCAACTTCATCATCCATAACGAGAAGAATTATATTCGGAGCTTGGTTCAGTTAAATTGAGAATGTCAACACGTGGCTTTCACCAATTTGAATTAAAGAAAGATTGACTGAAATATTTTCTCACTTCTTAATTGACCCTGTATTTTACGCTGAAGGGAGAATATAGTTATATCTAATGCCCTACTTTCCAGTTTACTGATTTGAAGCACACATGTTATGAAAAAAACCCAGAACAGATCTATATCTTGTCAGTGTGTGAATTGTCTTAGTATGCATACATATACTAAAATTAATGGTGAATAGTAATTGAAATAGAGAAGAACTATTAAAATCCTTAACAAATCAGTTCAATACAATACAAATGGCTGTAGTATTTTTTAGTTTGGCTCTTCAATGTCAGCAGACTACATTTGATAACCTATTTCCAAGACACAGAGGGAGAAACCATGTTACACGTGGACTATTTGCCTTTTAACTTGGATTTACGGATTAACATCAGTTTGAGAATATTTCTTTTTTTGTCATTTCAATCGTAGCAGCTGTGACTTTATTGTCTGTTGGTTATGTATAGTGTGGATTCTCTTTTCTTTTTTTAATGTGGCTTTGTCTTCCTTATGGTTTTGATAAGATTGCTATAACATTGAGACAATTGAATTTTATACAAACCCCTTATATAAGTGGAAGCCTTTACCAGCTGCATTAATTTAGTGCATTCAGTGATGCGTTGACCCTTTCGGAAAAAATGCTTTGTGTGGTTTGAACGTCGAAGCTCTTGATCCAACCTTACCTCCTTTGGTGGAGGGATGCCAGGGGGAGAGATACTTTTATTTGAGCCACAATATAAGTTCAGAAAGTGACAACTTTCCAATGGTTTTGATCTGACACTACCAATTTCCCCGATATCTTGAACTGTCACAAACCTAGACGATTGGTAATTTAAAAAAGAAAAGAAGCTCTGGATTTCTTGGTTTTATTTTCCGTATTTCTTACACCACGCCTAGTTGCAAATAGACAGGAAAAGAAGAAACCGATTATTTTCAAAATGGGTTATTGTAAACCAGACTCATTAAATTTGAAAAACGAAGTGGTCAGACGAGTAGAATACAAACTCAATTAAAATTTTGTGATGGATATAACTTTATTATAGGGATAAAAAGTAGATAGATATTTAACACACACATTTATATATATACATAAGGTAAAACACGAAATATCGTAAAACTATTAGTTGCAATCACAGTTCTTATTTTTCGTGTCTTACATTATATATATTGCTCTGCTATATGCATTGAGCAGTTTTTGATACGAATACACAAGATTACAGAAAAAAATTTATATATGTAGATTTATTTCTAAAAACACACGCTATAACTTGTTTCTTTAAAGTATAATTAAATGCTTTTGAGATAAAATGGGTTAGCTCAGCACTATAAACGTATCAGTGGCAGTGGTAGTATCACTTCATTTTGTTAAGATTGAATTGCGAAATCTAAATGGTGGTGAAGGTCCACAACCAAAACATATTTACAGCATTTCGAAATACTGATATATCATTACTAATCATGGGATTATTTAAAACTTGGACTAGTATTTAAAGAAAAATTCTAACTAAGTGGCAGATAATGTAGCAATGTAACAATGTCAAAGAAATAGAAGGCTGAGTATATTAGGAAGTATGTCTTCAGTATAGTTTGATCGAATTAACGTTGGTAATGTGTACATCTTCCTTTCTTAACAATACCCTGGTAGCAATCTTGTTTGAAATAAATATACAGGGTAGAAAATTCTAGAAGACAAAAATAATTTCAAAGATGCAGTGACATGGTCAATTAATTACTACATTTTTATTTCGTGATTGAACTGAAACACTAGAATTAGTAACTGCTTAGCAAAAGGGAATACTGATCCAATGCCTTCTAAATGTATGGAGACTCGTATTCAGAGCGTGTACATGTGACAATGCTATAGTTTAGGGAACACATTAGAGTACTACTTGCAGAGTAGTGTTGCCTCGAATGAATTTCAATGGCCTTTTGGTACACAGCTTAAATCAAAAGCCAAAATTTTGTCAGATAAAATGTTTTTCTGCATGATCACTTTTGGTCAAATGGTTTGTGTACATTTTACTGAGTCTTATTTTGTCCTGTTGCATTTGCTTTTGATTACGTATTCGTCAACGCTTTACTGAGAGGGATAGGATTTTGAGACTTTTCTCGTATGTGAGTGTATGTATGTAAGAGAGGCACAGAGAGAGAGAGAGAGAGAGAGAGAGAGAGAGAGAGAGAGAGAGAGAGAGAGAGAGAGAGAGGGAGAGAGAGAGGAGAGAGAGAGAGAGAGAGAGAGAGAGAGGGAGAGA
>RDPX01000113.1:1335210-1359920 GCA_003991215.1 Morbakka virulenta | reverse complement strand
GGGAGAGAGAGAGAGAGAGAGTGAGAGAGAGAGAGAGAGAGAGAGAGAGAGAGAGAGAGAGAGAGAGAAAGAGAAAGAGAGAGGGGAAGAGAGATGGGGAGGGAGAGAGCGAGAGAGAGGGGGTAGGGGAGAATGCTCTTCTTGACAACAATAAATATCTTTTTGTGACCTTCCAAGATTCAGTATGTCCGGAGACCGCTCACACTTAGCTTCTTTTAAAAAAGCAAATAATCAGAGTAGAGTTTTGATGAAGGGCAAATCAAGTTACATTTACTCCTTTCGTGAACATGGTGACCATCCGTTAGGAGCTGTCAGGCTAACAAATGAAAAGAACATAATCTACCTCTAGGATCAGATCCTTTTGAAACAATATTAATTTTACCATCAACTGCATTCATTCAAAAATATTTTGAATAAATGCAGTTGCGTTTTGAAAACCTTGCAATTTTGAGTACCTTGCAAAGTTGTAGCAACAAGGAATTACAAATAACCAGAATTCTCTCACCTTCACATCAAAAGTAAGGATTTTGATATTGAGTTATTATTTTTTTGCTGTTGATTATAAAACCCTTTTTGCTATATAATAGTATACAATTTTACTCTCATTTTTTCTTAGATATTCTGTAATTTTTAACAATGTAGTATTGATCATATACGTCAAGAGAAAAAGTCTCCTGCTGGTTGAATTGCAAAAGGTTATAGCTTTTTGCAAGAGAGTTATATTTTTGTTCTCAATCACGGCCTATTAAGTAGTCATAGAAGCTTATCAAAGGTGTCTATTAGATGAAAGTAATGCAAAATCTATACAGTATTCCACTGAAGATGCTGGTAAACTTTTGTTAAGACTCATCGCTAGTGTATCTTAATTTTCATGTCACATTATTCAAAAACAATGCACCAATTAAACGTTATTAAGTAGCTATAGTAGCTCACCAAAGGTGACGTTTATGTGCAAAGTAATAAAAAATCTATACAGTATTCTCCTGAAAACGCTAATAAAAGTTGTGTTAAAATCTCTCTTCAGTTAGGAAAATAAGGAGGTTTGCATTCCAAGAAACTGGAAATTTTAGATAACAATAGAGAAAATACAACAACAGGATGTGGCTATGTCTTTTACAACAATGATGAAAGAAATGACTGATGAGAACGGCAACAGAAAAGACGTTTGAGGCACTAGCAGGAACAATTACAACAAAAATAAACACCAGGAAAAGAAATAGATGATTTAAAAGAGAGAACTAACACCAAAGGTGACCTTGAAGCCATAGGGATGTTATAAACAACGAGCAGGCATTTCTGGAGTCAGTTGACAACACTGAGCGCACTTGCAACCTGGTGGTCCCTAAACTTAAAAAGGACAGCATCAATTGCGGTAACGACGTAAAGAGGGGGACGAAAATAGTTAAAATCTGTCTACTAGAGCTAACAGATAAAAAGATCACAGTTGTGGAGGGACGCATCACCCAAAACGACACAAAGAGGAGATATCTGGTGGTTTGCGTGACGAGCAAAATGATTTGAGAAAATATATGCGACAACGGAAGGAAACGTAAGGAGTATATTGGTGAAGGGAAATAAACCAGCAACAAGGTATTCGTTGAGAGTGACGTACACCCCATCTTCTGTAAATAGTATGACCAACTGCGTAGGCAGGTCAAAGACGTAAAGGAGAAAGCAGAGAACCAAGGGATTAACATTTTCTACGAGAGGGAGAAACATGTTATTACCCGAGATGGTCTTATCATCGATCGATACAATCCGCATTTTTAGAAACTGATACGGTAGATGCTATGTGCTACCATCATTTTCGGATTATGCTGACGCAAAATTTATGGTTGAACACAGAACAGATTGTTAAATGACCTCAAGGCCATATTTGTGAGAGGTATAAACAATAGATTGTCGTGTGCAATGGAACTAAGCACCTGGCTACATCAGAGAGGCGCACGTTACTGTAACTTGGCAGATGATTAAGTAAATTGCAATGGACAACAAATGTTACAGCTTTACAAGAGTACCAACTGTGTTAATGGTAATCATTTGACCCATGGTCAAAGATTATATGACACAAACTTATTATTCAAACAAACTTGTGCCTTGTGTCAGAGAAATTGCTACCTCTGATCGATGATCTAAGAATTGATCAAGACTTCATTCCGGCATCTGACCATGCACCATTTGAACAGCATCTTCACATTGACCAAGCGAGGAATCGTGCCCCAGAATCACTTTTACAAGTAAGAACCTTGGGCTAAGCAAACTTAGCTTAGAAGTCCGAGTTGAGTTGATGAAGGGGCCCCAACACCGATCAGTGGATGATGAAGCTTTTAAAAAGGCGTGGACAATATCAACCCCCGACCCCGTAGATCTACTTAATACTGAATCACATGTAGCATGGATTAATTCTACGCCAAAGAACATAGCCTGCCAATGACGGATCCATCCGAGAAAGGCAAGCAACAAATGGAAAGAAAACCAAGTTAGGTGGACAAGGATTGTAAACTTTGAGGATCCAAAAGTGATATGGAAATCAATTGGATGGACTGGGTATTTGGTGAATACTAAAACAGAATCAGACTCAACCGATCAGCAGTTTAATGAGCACGAGGAGAAGCTGCTAAAAATACATATTACTTCATTGTCGACACTGAAACCTACCAACTATTCAAGCACCCCAAGACCCTTTTACACCAACAAAAGTAGAGGAAGCTATGTCAAAAGCAAAGAAAGGACACCTCAAAGTTGAAACAGGTCTATTCCGATGGATTACAGTGCTTCTACTGCTCTATATCACACAAACAATAACACCGATACCCATGTCCGCGTTGTAGCCAAGTTTTTGGTGTCAAAGAGCATCACGATCATTATATGGCAACTATCGTGAAATTTCGATAACAGGTAGCTTGGCAAAGAAATAGGATACGATTATCAACAGGAAATTGAAACCACATTGACAGTGCTCATGCTAATGCACATAAGAACTGGAGGTGTATAGAACAAACTTTAGCCTTGGGATTATTGTTGATAACTGCAATTCAAAACGAAATATTTTTGTAGTGTTTGTGAACTTCAGGAAAGCATACGACAAGGTTACTCTGTGGAAGCTGCTGCAAGTCTTGGGATCCAGAGGGTGAATTAAGATAATGTTGCAGGGTATTGCAGTAATCTACCAATTTTCCATATTTATTCTTCAAAGAGCAGCTATTTGGGCATCCAACGGAGTTTGCCAAAAAGCCCCTATCACTTGTTCTCTCTTCACTCTGATTACTTTATCCGAGCTATGAAGACGGCACGTCAAACAGATGGTTTCTTAGGGTCACTGCATGTTCTTCTCTTAATGGACGATACTCATATTATAGCCGCGATATGGGAGAAAATTACTGAAAAACGTAGAACTTAATCAAGGTTTTGTTAGCAGTCAGACAAGGAAGTGAATGAGAAAAAAACAAAATTGATGATAATTAAAGGAACAGAACATGACAAACGATCATTACCAGTAGACAATACAACTATTACCTACACTAAACAGTACTTGTACTTGGGTTCCTACTTCTCAGACGATCAAAAACTTAAACTAATACAAAACTGCAATGCCAACAGATAAAAAAAACGTGAACAAATTCCCCATGTTCATTCAGAAAAACAGCTTGCCTCATTTACTTAACTACAACGTCTTTCAGACAGTATTGAAATCAGCTGTCTCGTACACAAGCCAGACATGGAACAAAGAGAACTGAATGCACCTAATACCAATTACATGTCAGTCTTGAAACTACTTTCAAGAGTTAGACGAATATCACGAATTGACTATGTCGAATAGAGTCCAAAGAAGCTGAATTATCAGCTCCCTTCAAAAAAAGACAATGTAATTTCTTCAACCAATATTTCAGTTTGGCAAGTGATGATGAAAGATTGATGATAGTCCTCGATATATGTCGGACCGGTAATACGAAAATCTTTTTCCAAAAACGTTCAAGATGACACTGTCATCAATCATATGCTTTCACAATAACAAAAATGCCTAAGTAGTACCACAGGATCAAATAAAATACAAACCTACAGACTAGTGAACCTAGACTTGACAGCATACCCGATATTTCTAAATCCAAACTACACTATTCCCGGTCGCTTCTAAACTACATTCACCAGCGTGAGATTGTCAAAGACCCTACCAGAGCAAAGACTGGGTAGGTGGACCGACAATCCATGCGAACAATAAAATTTTTTAGATGCCTGCTAATTAAGGAATCTCAATGGATGCCAGATTAAATAGATTTTCCACAACTTCAGAGCATCGAAATAGAGGGTACACGCAAATTCATTTATGATTGTTTGAAGGAGCATGAATGAACAGATTCCCATCCAAAGCTACATTTTATTGTGAAAAAAATTGGGAAGTCTCAATAAACTACCGCTAGTAGTATCTAAATTCTAATGTCACATTATTTAAAAGCCATACAACAATGACAGGCTGTCAAGTAGCCTGCCTTAGAAGCTCACCAAAGGTGTCTTTTAGATAGAGAGTCAATTTATCAACTACATTGACTTTCTATCTAAAAGATACCTTTGGTGAGTCAATTTATCAACTACATTGACTTTCTATCTAAAAGATACCTTTGGTGAGTCAATTTATCAACTACATTGACTTTCTATCTAAAAGATACCTTTGGTGAGTCAATTTATCAACTACATTGACTTTCTATCTAAAAGACACCTTTGGTGAGTCAATTTATCAACTACATTGACTTTCTATCTAAAAGACACCTTTGGTGAGTCAATTTATCAACTACATTGACTTTCTATCTAAAAGACACCTTTGGTGAGTCAATTTATCAACTACATTGACTTTCTATCTAAAAGACACCTTTGGTGAGTCAATTTATCAACTACATTGACTTTCTATCTAAAAGACACCTTTGGTGAGTCAATTTATCAACTACATTGACTTTCTATCTAAAAGACACCTTTGGTGAGTCAATTTATCAACTACATTGACTTTCTATCTAAAAGACACCTTTGGTGAGTCAATTTATCAACTACATTGACTTTCTATCTAAAAGACACCTTTGGTGAGTCAATTTATCAACTACATTGACTTTCTATCTAAAAGACACCTTTGGTGAGTCAATTTATCAACTACATTGACTTTCTATCTAAAAGACACCTTTGGTGAGTCAATTTATCAACTACATTGACTTTCTATCTAAAAGACACCTTTGGTGAGTCAATTTATCAACTACATTGACTTTCTATCTAAAAGACACCTTTGGTGAGTCAATTTATCAACTACATTGACTTTCTATCTAAAAGACACCTTTGGTGAGTCAATTTATCAACTACATTGACTTTCTATCTAAAAGACACCTTTGGTGAGTCAATTTATCAACTACATTGACTTTCTATCTAAAAGACACCTTTGGTGAGTCAATTTATCAACTACATTGACTTTCTATCTAAAAGACACCTTTGGTGAGTCAATTTATCAACTACATTGACTTTCTATCTAAAAGACACCTTTGGTGAGTCAATTTATCAACTACATTGACTTTCTATCTAAAAGACACCTTTGGTGAGTCAATTTATCAACTACATTGACTTTCTATCTAAAAGACACCTTTGGTGAGTCAATTTATCAACTACATTGACTTTCTATCTAAAAGACACCTTTGGTGAGTCAATTTATCAACTACATTGACTTTCTATCTAAAAGACACCTTTGGTGAGTCAATTTATCAACTACATTGACTTTCTATCTAAAAGACACCTTTGGTGAGTCAATTTATCAACTACATTGACTTTCTATCTAAAAGACACCTTTGGTGAGTCAATTTATCAACTACATTGACTTTCTATCTAAAAGACACCTTTGGTGAGTCAATTTATCAACTACATTGACTTTCTATCTAAAAGACACCTTTGGTGAGTCAATTTATCAACTACATTGACTTTCTATCTAAAAGACACCTTTGGTGAGTCAATTTATCAACTACATTGACTTTCTATCTAAAAGACACCTTTGGTGAGTCAATTTATCAACTACATTGACTTTCTATCTAAAAGACACCTTTGGTGAGTCAATTTATCAACTACATTGACTTTCTATCTAAAAGACACCTTTGGTGAGTCAATTTATCAACTACATTGACTTTCTATCTAAAAGACACCTTTGGTGAGTCAATTTATCAACTACATTGACTTTCTATCTAAAAGACACCTTTGGTGAGTCAATTTATCAACTACATTGACTTTCTATCTAAAAGACACCTTTGGTGAGTCAATTTATCAACTACATTGACTTTCTATCTAAAAGACACCTTTGGTGAGTCAATTTATCAACTACATTGACTTTCTATCTAAAAGACACCTTTGGTGAGTCAATTTATCAACTACATTGACTTTCTATCTAAAAGACACCTTTGGTGAGTCAATTTATCAACTACATTGACTTTCTATCTAAAAGACACCTTTGGTGAGTCAATTTATCAACTACATTGACTTTCTATCTAAAAGACACCTTTGGTGAGTCAATTTATCAACTACATTGACTTTCTATCTAAAAGACACCTTTGGTGAGTCAATTTATCAACTACATTGACTTTCTATCTAAAAGACACCTTTGGTGAGTCAATTTATCAACTACATTGACTTTCTATCTAAAAGACACCTTTGGTGAGTCAATTTATCAACTACATTGACTTTCTATCTAAAAGACACCTTTGGTGAGTCAATTTATCAACTACATTGACTTTCTATCTAAAAGACACCTTTGGTGAGTCAATTTATCAACTACATTGACTTTCTATCTAAAAGACACCTTTGGTGAGTCAATTTATCAACTACATTGACTTTCTATCTAAAAGACACCTTTGGTGAGTCAATTTATCAACTACATTGACTTTCTATCTAAAAGACACCTTTGGTGAGTCAATTTATCAACTACATTGACTTTCTATCTAAAAGACACCTTTGGTGAGTCAATTTATCAACTACATTGACTTTCTATCTAAAAGACACCTTTGGTGAGTCAATTTATCAACTACATTGACTTTCTATCTAAAAGACACCTTTGGTGAGTCAATTTATCAACTACATTGACTTTCTATCTAAAAGACACCTTTGGTGAGTCAATTTATCAACTACATTGACTTTCTATCTAAAAGACACCTTTGGTGAGTCAATTTATCAACTACATTGACTTTCTATCTAAAAGACACCTTTGGTGAGTCAATTTATCAACTACATTGACTTTCTATCTAAAAGACACCTTTGGTGAGTCAATTTATCAACTACATTGACTTTCTATCTAAAAGACACCTTTGGTGAGTCAATTTATCAACTACATTGACTTTCTATCTAAAAGACACCTTTGGTGAGTCAATTTATCAACTACATTGACTTTCTATCTAAAAGACACCTTTGGTGAGTCAATTTATCAACTACATTGACTTTCTATCTAAAAGACACCTTTGGTGAGTCAATTTATCAACTACATTGACTTTCTATCTAAAAGACACCTTTGGTGAGTCAATTTATCAACTACATTGACTTTCTATCTAAAAGACACCTTTGGTGAGTCAATTTATCAACTACATTGACTTTCTATCTAAAAGACACCTTTGGTGAGTCAATTTATCAACTACATTGACTTTCTATCTAAAAGACACCTTTGGTGAGTCAATTTATCAACTACATTGACTTTCTATCTAAAAGACACCTTTGGTGAGTCAATTTATCAACTACATTGACTTTCTATCTAAAAGACACCTTTGGTGAGTCAATTTATCAACTACATTGACTTTCTATCTAAAAGACACCTTTGGTGAGTCAATTTATCAACTACATTGACTTTCTATCTAAAAGACACCTTTGGTGAGTCAATTTATCAACTACATTGACTTTCTATCTAAAAGACACCTTTGGTGAGTCAATTTATCAACTACATTGACTTTCTATCTAAAAGACACCTTTGGTGAGTCAATTTATCAACTACATTGACTTTCTATCTAAAAGACACCTTTGGTGAGTCAATTTATCAACTACATTGACTTTCTATCTAAAAGACACCTTTGGTGAGTCAATTTATCAACTACATTGACTTTCTATCTAAAAGACACCTTTGGTGAGTCAATTTATCAACTACATTGACTTTCTATCTAAAAGACACCTTTGGTGAGTCAATTTATCAACTACATTGACTTTCTATCTAAAAGACACCTTTGGTGAGTCAATTTATCAACTACATTGACTTTCTATCTAAAAGACACCTTTGGTGAGTCAATTTATCAACTACATTGACTTTCTATCTAAAAGACACCTTTGGTGAGTCAATTTATCAACTACATTGACTTTCTATCTAAAAGACACCTTTGGTGAGTCAATTTATCAACTACATTGACTTTCTATCTAAAAGACACCTTTGGTGAGTCAATTTATCAACTACATTGACTTTCTATCTAAAAGACACCTTTGGTGAGTCAATTTATCAACTACATTGACTTTCTATCTAAAAGACACCTTTGGTGAGTCAATTTATCAACTACATTGACTTTCTATCTAAAAGACACCTTTGGTGAGTCAATTTATCAACTACATTGACTTTCTATCTAAAAGACACCTTTGGTGAGTCAATTTATCAACTACATTGACTTTCTATCTAAAAGACACCTTTGGTGAGTCAATTTATCAACTACATTGACTTTCTATCTAAAAGACACCTTTGGTGAGTCAATTTATCAACTACATTGACTTTCTATCTAAAAGACACCTTTGGTGAGTCAATTTATCAACTACATTGACTTTCTATCTAAAAGACACCTTTGGTGAGTCAATTTATCAACTACATTGACTTTCTATCTANAAATGGTTGGTATTTGATACCCCAGAACTGTAGAAAGACTAATGATAAATCCAGAAGTTTTTTATCATTGTTTTCTGGTAATTATTTTCCAACACAGGACTTTTCTGGGAGTAATATTACAATAAAAACTTAATTTGAAATGTATGCGGAATGTGCGTTCGTTGACAGTTGCGAGAAAAATAATATGAGAACAAATTATAAGTAAATGCAACTTATCGACAGTAGAGGCTTGTTATTTATTCCGTATTTTTAGAGTTACAATAGAATTTCTCGAATAACATATTGTTTTCCTTACTTTTATTTACCTGGAGAGGTCTTGGAAATTCACTATAGCTCAAATAAAATTTGACAAATATTCAAATTTTCCTGTAGTTAGCTTCAACCATTCTGATTACTCCTTAGAATATCCCATTTAATGAAACAAAGTCATTGCTCTCTATTTGAGAGTGTGTTGTGGCTGTCATGTACCTTTATATGCTAAAAATAGTATGATAAGCTACCCAATTGTTTTGCTGAGAAACTGTATGCCATTAAGTGTTGTAAAACAATATTCGGCCAATATTTTACTTCAGTCATCAAGTCTGCTTATAAGTATACTGGTATTTCTTTAATTTCCCCATTTATCTAGTATAAATATGATCCAGAGAGTATTTCAAATATTTGTCAGCAAATAAGTAAACTTATCCTCAATTTCATAACATTATGTCTTTAGATAAATATAAAATACAGAGATAATCTTACAAATGTAAATAGATCGTCCTTAGTGGCCACCAAAAAAGCAATAAAGTTGGAAAGTCTTTGAGGGTACATTTTCCAATTACAACATTCCTGTAGAAAAGCTTATTCAAGTTTATCTAAACTGTTTAGTTTTGGTATAAATACCATTGGACATTACCAATGAATTGACGAATGAATTACGAATGAACAGACAACAGGAATTGATTTTCCTGTTGTCTGTCATAGTACGATGTTCTAAAAATTGTGGTACATTTAATGCTTACCACTTCATCCTCTAATAAATAAATAATAATAATAAAGCAAATCTTCTCAGCACCACCTCTAATAAATAAATAATAATAAAGCCAGAATAGGACGCCACTCTACAAATCTTCTCAGCACCATCCGTGAAGACATAAAAAACTCCGGACTTGGGCAACTCCGTACCAGAAAACAGCTCCAGAGCCTAAGGGAAAAAGCAAGAGAGAAGAAGAACTGGAAACGTTTCAACGAAGGTCTGATTGCATCTATGGGATGTCTTCGACTACCAAAGACGCAGAACACAGAGGCTAAGTAAGTAAGTACTCCATTCTCCTGGAATTTTCTATTCATTATGTTTCAGAAGTAAAGAAAGGCTCGCAATATCTTTGCATTGAATGGAGATGAAAGACGCCAAACACCAGAGCGGTCTTCGGACCAGAGTGCCTCCCTGCGACAAATGAGTAAAGCTGCCTCCCATATATATTCAATACCTGAAACTAGAGAAAGGCAAAGTTATTAATAAAGTACTAAAACGGATTTGAAAATTACATACGCAGTTTATATATATGTAAATATACATTATAACCAATACTATCATTATCATATGGACAATGATTATGATAATGATAATGATTATCATTTCTATAATTACCAACATCTGTAAAATAACAAATTTACAATGAGCAGATTAAAAATAAACAGGTACCTCCTAGAGTTCCAAAGAAATAAAGGCGCAGGTGCGAAGTAAATATATGATGAAATGAAAATCATATTAAGCACCAGTTTTAAAAAACATATAGGTTTGTTTGCATTAAAAAGCATCAACGATATCATTAGCCTAGGGTTTCTGGAGCTGTGTAAACATCAACATAACAACAACGGAATATCTCGCAAGTATATTTTATGTTATTTAATAAGAAAAATAGAATGAAAATGTTTATGCACTCCTGACAGAATGTGTGAAAATGTTAGGAATACAGTAGGTTATTTCAAATTTATTGGTGTCAGAGAGATAAATATGATCCCTTTCATCACTTCAAAATCGACGAGTAAGAGGATAACTTGGACTATGGAAATAGTCTCTATCAACTGGGCAGATTAATATTTTATAACTGAAGTTCCTCTGTTTACTGGAATGCTAGTATTTGAAAATGAAGAAGGTTTAGTTGACAAAGTGATACAAGGAAATTAGAAACATTGATTCAAAATCCATTCAAGCACATCATGATGGAAAATTATAGGCAGGGCATTCTATACCTCCACAACGAATTTAGGCGCTTGTCACTTCCTGTTAAATAATTAAACGGCCACATAAAATATAAAATCGCCATTTATCATTGTTGCAAGGGGATATACCCTCCTGAATGCATCACTAAAAATGAATTTGGTACACTAAAATTAAAAAATAACAACCGAGATTCACAAAAATTGGGCATGAACATTACTTCTAAATGCATAAGACAAGTAATTACCGGATGGTCTAGTGANAATTACCAACATCTGTAAAATAACAAATTTACAATGAGCAGATTAAAAATAAACAGGTACCTCCTAGAGTTCCAAAGAAATAAAGGCGCAGGTGCGAAGTAAATATATGATGAAATGAAAATCATATTAAGCACCAGTTTTAAAAAACATATAGGTTTGTTTGCATTAAAAAGCATCAACGATATCATTAGCCTAGGGTTTCTGGAGCTGTGTAAACATCAACATAACAACAACGGAATATCTCGCAAGTATATTTTATGTTATTTAATAAGAAAAATAGAATGAAAATGTTTATGCACTCCTGACAGAATGTGTGAAAATGTTAGGAATACAGTAGGTTATTTCAAATTTATTGGTGTCAGAGAGATAAATATGATCCCTTTCATCACTTCAAAATCGACGAGTAAGAGGATAACTTGGACTATGGAAATAGTCTCTATCAACTGGGCAGATTAATATTTTATAACTGAAGTTCCTCTGTTTACTGGAATGCTAGTATTTGAAAATGAAGAAGGTTTAGTTGACAAAGTGATACAAGGAAATTAGAAACATTGATTCAAAATCCATTCAAGCACATCATGGAAAATTATAGGCAGGGCATACTATACCTCCACAACGAATTTAGGCGCTTGTCACTTCCTGTTAAATAATTAAACGGCCACATAAAATATAAAATCGCCATTTATCATTGTTGCAAGGGGATATACCCTCCTGAATGCATCACTAAAAATGAATTTGGTACACTAAAATTAAAAAATAACAACCGAGATTCACAAAAATTGGGCATGAACATTACTTCTAAATGCATAAGACAAGTAATTACCGGATGGTCTAGTGAATCAAGAAGGAAAAAATTTAAGTATGATTCAAACTAATTTTTTTGTTTTGATATTTAATTTGCAACCAATTTTTAATAATAAAATTTATCCTTTACTATAGATTAATTGCATGCAAAATTAAACCTTAAAAAAACCCTGTTTAAAATATCAAATTCTTAAACATAAAAAAGTCCATAAACTTATTCATTTTCATATTCATTTTTCCATGGGCCCATTGATAGTTTTAAAATGGAAAAGTTAGTTTGAAGTGATTTCCCAATTCCATTCTTATGGAAATGAACTGAACTTCTTATTGTTTTAGATTTGTTGTTGTTGCTGCTGTTTAAAATAAACCATACATCTTGTCTTGTTGACTTGAGCTTTTTATGATACTGTATAACTATATTGCTATTACAAAATGTGATCCAATTAAATCAACTCTGATACCTAACAACTAAGTTTTACTAATCCTCCAGGTAGCTTCTCACAAATGTTCCGAAACATAAATTGTTTCAGTCTATTACGAAAGTCAGCAGAAATTTTCAGTTAAAAAGACAAGAAGATATATTTTCCTGGGTTGCTTACAATATAAGTCTGGCTTATCAAAGGAAAAATACGATAAAGCCTCCTTTATAACACGGCAAAATTGGATGGAAAGTTATTGGCCAGTACATACCAGAAAGACCTAAGACTTGGTATTCATTAATAGAAATGACTTGTATCTCTGAAAGCAGCAATAAGGCGTGATCAAACATTTAAAAATATGTAATGAACTTTGAAGGCCCACTACAACTATTTGAGGTGACAGCAAACCAGGTTGCAAGTTGGTTACTAATGAAGACATAAATACATACGTTCTTAACCCAATAGACTTACGGGACTCCAGGGCACTGACTAACATACAAGTCAGTTTGACAAACTAAAACTCTCCCTTAGTGCATACCCGCAGAAATGCCTCTACCGACTTTCCCTTTTTTACTTCTTACACTATCACATTTTCCAGAACTGTCTTATTACGGTTGCCTCTTCTCGTATATTTCTCGTCGACGAACATGAGTCTTTTTGTAAAGGTGTCGTTAGATGCTCGTGCAACATGTGGAACCCATTTTCTGTTTTGGTTTCTTATATACTTTGTCATCTAAACTGATTTTGTTATGTTCAATATCTTCTCATTGGTGTATTTCCAAGCCCACTTTATTCTCTCCATCTCATTCTCAGCTTTCGCTAACTCGATCTCCTTTTTTGATGACATTCTTGTCATTCCGCCACGAATCATACGTCTCAAAAATTGAATATATGCTCTTTGAATATTGGCATACTGTGTTTGGATCAGTACCCAGTTCTCACAGCAGTAACACAACCTACTTCGGACATATGTAATTTAAAATTTCATTCTTATCTCATGTTTTAGATGATAGTTGCAGAGCGTTTTCTTGAGCCTTGAGAACGAGGAAAGAAAAAAACCCCAAACAACTAAATAGAAAAAAATACAACAAGAACCTTGGTTTAACCCGTCCATTCAGTTTATCCGACATGGAAATGGGCATTTCGTCATGAAAACCAGGAAAAGCTAGCAGCTTTGTTAAGATTTGCACTAAGCAACCTTAATGCTTTGGTTCTGTTGCAAAAATCTGACAGCTATAATAACACAAATGGTTTTCAACACACAGTTTTTTAATCTGGAAAGAAAGGCTACGTAAGTGCATTATTTAAAACAGAAAATATCCAACAATCTCTATATCTTATAGATCTCTTTTGCTACGGAGTCACACAAAACATTTTAAAATATCTATTACCTAATGAAGTAGGATCAATTATTGAGACAATATTAATTCCTGAGCAAACCTGTTTTTGCTCTGAAAAATCAATTACAAGCAAATTCTCAATTTAATAAAATTCTTTGAAATTATCCAAGAAAAACTCAAATTGGTGCCTTTGGTCCTTGCATCAATAGTTAAACACAAATCTAATATCAATTGATAGTGGTTTTCATTAAAACATCATAAAAACCTTGCAAGAAAACCCATTTCATATAAAAGTGTTTGATATTATTATTCTTTATTCACCGAGAATGAAGTCCTTTCTTTCTCTCGTGCAAAAACATTTCTGTAAAAGTACACAGGTTAGCTATTTCTAAACATCTTGCGTTAACCAAACCTTACGCGCGATCTTAGGTCCCCAGACTCTGTTCAGGACAAAGGGCACAAAAGGGCCCTTGAATTCCTTTTTCTTCAAGATTGGATTTGAAAGTTGTTAGCCTCGTTCTGATCCACTTGTCTCTTTTCTTCTTGGCTGCTTGTGGTCTCTACGATAACGATGTGTGTTTGTCCTCCAGACGTTAACCAAAGGGCATCTACAAGTTTGCTTTTCATAATAAACTTTGATCAGCAATTATTGCTTAAAGGTTCCTAATTGGTTTCTCGTTTGCTGCGTATGAAATTGCCCTATTGAATTGAAGTTAAGCAATTTTGGATGGATATAACCGCATATCGCTATGATAAAAGGCTGTGTATATTAAAGTCAAAAGCTTCAATCCGTTCCAAACAATAAGCAAAATTAGAAGTTTTCAAAACTTTTGGTGAAAAAGTTAATTAATGCCACCTTTCCATCTGTGCACAAACTAAAGTCAATGAAGTGTTCTTTCAAAATAGAAAGATTGCAGCTCCTTGATTTTTCTTGAGCCTGGTAATAGAGTTCGTTAAATATTTGACCATGGGGGTGCCAGTTTCTTATGAAACATAAAAAGACTATATTCTTGTGAACAGAAACTTCTTTCTCATCAGAGAGATTTGCATTACGATTTTTCCAGACAAATATAAACCGAAGTACAGAACGCACCTATTTAATAATCTTACAAATTTTTAGCTCCTTAAAACTGAGAATATAAAACAGAGGAAAAGCATTAAATTACCATCAATGACTACCTCATTTTCTTATCTTTGTTTGAGTGTACTCATAAAGCTTTATCTTGTACACCTACCTTTAATTATTATCAATTTCAAATAATGTAAGCAAGATTTCAAATGCTTGTTACAGTGATGCTGAAAACAAATACTAATGATAAGTAATTCAAAATACCAACCCTGGTAGGTATACATTTACTATATATTATATATTATATATTATATATTATATATTATATATTATATATTATATATTATATATTATATATTATATATTATATATTATATATTATATATTATATATTATATATTATATATTATATATTATATATTATATATTATATATTATATATTATATATTATATATTATATATTATATATTATATATTATATATTATATATTATATATTATATATTATATATTATATATTATATATTATATATTATATATTATATATTATATATTATATATTATATATTATATATTATATATTATATATTATATTACATATAATATACAAAACAAAATCAGTTTTTTCATGCATTGCTTTTTTGAAATCTAAACTAATGGAAATAACAGGTTAGACTAATTATTCAAGAGGAAGTTGGATTCTTTGGGTTTATTATAGCATACTGCCTCAGGAGGCACGAATGGAATAAACAAGATAATTTTATAAAGCGTGCAGGCTTGCATTATAATTTTCTGTAATAAATCAATTGGAAACGAGGCTTCGTTGCATTATCTTACCAAACAGGTCTTTTCAAAATAAAATGTGAAAACTATATTTCCCTCTCTCTCCTGTAAGTGGTCACAATTTTCTGTGAAAAATCTATTGGAAAAGAGGCTTGGTTTTCTCGCTTGTATCGTATATCAAAATGTCATTGATCGTTAATAAAGCTATGAGTACTTTGATTAAAAATGGTGGTCCGTCATAATTGTCCAGATTTAGTTTTACATCCTGTGCTCACGTGATGTCTTGATCCAAAGTAACATCTAAAATTACTCTATAGAATATTGTGTGATGACAGATGTTTTTAAGATAAAATGATTCAGAGAAAGACATCGTTTTGGAACCTGGCAAAAGTTCAGTTCTTCTTGTAATGTAAAGTATGTTACCTGCAACAAAATATGAGATAATTTACACGAATAGCTGGTTAATATACATCAAAATAAATGCACATTCAACTTCCGGAGAATGAACAAGACAATATTGATGACTTGTAAATGAATGACACCCTGTTACCTTCCCTCTTAGCTCATATTGTTAACAAATTGAAAGAAGTTATGCACATATCGATATAATAATAACATACAGACATAAACCATATAGATAAATAGAATTGTCACAAAGTCTACTGATGTGTCAGCGGAAGGTGCAAAGGTAAAATGCATCCTTTCAACTGGTATATAAGAAAACCTTGATTGGCAGCTCACACTTGTCAATTAGTCAGCTATTGGCAGATTCTATCTTCAGTTTCTACCAATGTCACTGACCTTTGACTTAAAAAGAATGTATTCAGTTTCATAAAGAACCGTTTGACCCAATAAAATTTAGGAAAGACTTATTAAAAATTATTGCAATAACATTTATGCACCCTATAATCGTGAGTACAATCCTGTTACAAATGTATAACCTGTTTTAAATCCCCCCTCGTCCTTAACACTCTCCCTGAAAAGGAAAAACAACTCATGCAAAATCAAGGAACGCTTTAAAGTTCATAGTGTATGAATGAAATGATCTTAAATTCACTCTCCTACAATTAACATTACCATAGCCTTTTAACATTTATAGAAGCACACAATCATTGTATAATACAAGGTATAATACAGCTTTGTATGCTTTTGGAAGATATTTGCTTAGGTTATCATTTTTTTTCCCTGTATCACTCTGACTCTCAGCGTTGCAAATCGAAAAGCGTAAATATGTGATCTAAAGGAGTGTTCAAATAATTATGGGCAATAATTTATAACTATTAGGGACACTGAAAAAATAATTATATACAGACCTTTTCAAAAGTGCGCCATTTTACTGAAGCTTTGTTGCTGTTTTGAACGACACAATTTTAGTGCGACAAAGAGGCATTTTTCTTTTTAAATCCAAGTTTTTATGTTTTTCAGAAGAACTCAACACAACAACCATGTCACAAATATTTGAAGGTTAAGTCTTTCGACTTTTCTTCAGTGATTTCGGCCATTACATCATACACTGCCAAATGAAATATGAAACCTGACACGAAATGTTCAAGTCTGTGGCGTTACTTAAGTCTGATAATCCTAATTATTACATTACAGTACATTTTTCTTTTGAATGTTCACTCGGACATGTTCCACACTTACAGTTTGGACATCTATTTCCTGGTTTTAAGCATTATTCTAAACTGTTTTTTCATTCGGTCAGATCATGTCTCTCTCTTTTCTCTCTCTCTCTCTCTCTCTCTCTCTTTCTCTCTCTCTCTCTCTCTCTCTCTCTCCCCCTCTCATCTCCATGATTTTATGTTGTTAACTCAGGATTTCCTTTTCCTTAGCCTACCAAATGTGATCTCTAAAGCCACCCACTTTCTTCCAACCTCTGCTTTTACGGCTCTATTGAATATCAACAGGTCATGTGTACTGTGTCTATACTATATTATCTCAATGCTTATGAAATGTCGATAGGCACTGCAGACGTCAAAACAGGGACTATATTCTATGTATTTAGAATGTAAATATTGCTTGTCTCAATCTAGGGCGTCAACCTGATTAGGGCCTTTAGCATCATTAGCTCCTAACTGTAAAGAAAAGTGACCATCATTTGTCGGAAATTCGATGAGTATCCTTTAGCTTTTATTTCTGTACTAATGGAAGGGGCTTACGAAACAAGTAATTAGTCTTATGAATCCCCAGCCTAGAGGCATCAATCTTCCCTTGGTTTATACCCTTTGACTTATTTAGCATGAGATACTATATCAAGAGTACAAGACTTTAGCCACCATAGGTCCAGAGGTTCCTTAGACACACAAGCTTCCGCGCAGGGCAAAGTGTTAAGGCCGGGGGAGAATAGGTACCCTGCAATATAATTTGTAGAGAAAAAGCGGTCACTTTACAAGTCAATGTGACACAACAAAATGAAGATAATGCAGTTCCTTGTGTTTCCTCATTGTTGGGAGGATCTCTTTAAATTCCTTTGATTTATAGCATAGACGAAATAAAGTCTTGCAATAAGTAGTAGCAATGTTAAGGGAATATGACAAATTAATCTCCTTTATTTAAGATGAAAGAGAGTTACATTGTGGTTACCAAAAAAGGTTGGGAAAACACAACTCGGTTACAATAAAAATTAACATTTAAAACCCTTTTGTTTTGGAAATTCCAATTCCTAATAACTGGGTTACCTTACAATGTTAACTTAATTTATCTTAACATCAGCTCCAAACCACAAAGCTCTTAATTCAGAGGTAAGTGGATCCAAATCACTCTCCGTTACATTCATTTGCTTTGATGATCCTTTCATTTCATAGTTTATATAACATCCTACAGATATTTTATTCAAACATTTGATTAATTTCAATTTTTTTATACGTCAGACTAATGAAAAATTATTTAAGAACAAAAGCAACAATAAGAATCCAAATCTCCCAAATGTGCTCTAGATACAAGTAATTATGTATTTTAAAAAAATGATAAAATGAAAGTTTCTGTAAAAATGGCTAAACACCTAGCGTCAATGATGTGCTAACACTCGCAGGTTATGTCACATCATACAATAAACTCGACTAAAAATATCTTCATTTTTTCACTTTTCTTACTTCAAAAAACGGATTAGACAACAAAGTCTCAAAAGCAAATGTTGGCTTCTGCAAGGCACGACCTTTTCTGGAAGTCTTGTCTTGTACGTAATCTGTCCTCAGACAGGTTTAGCGCCATACACGCCATCCATCTCTATCCTCGACTCTCCACTTGATATCTGAATAATTTTCCATTCTTCAGTTAACTTGCTCTTTGAACTGGTCTAATAAAGTCATTCTTTTCCTTCCTCTGCTTCGTTTTCCAGGCAACCGTCCTTCAATGATATCTCTTAACATACTCTGGTGTCTAAGAACGTGTCCGATCCATTTCCTTTGGCGATTTAGTACAGTTGTTATAAGCATTCTGCTCTCCCCAACTTGTTGTAAAGCTTCTTGATTTGTGGTTCTTTCTGCCCAACCCTTTTTTCTCTTCATTCTCTTCCAGAACCACATTTCTGCACCCACCAGCCTTTTGATATCTTCCTTCTTTAGTACCCACGACTCTGATCCATACAGCAGGACACTCCATACCAACGCCCCAATCATTCTCTTTTTGATGTTCAGATTAAATTTTCTTGTTAGTAGTTCTCACCTCGAATTGAATGCAACCCACGACTCTGATCCATACAGTAGGACACTCCACACCAACGTCTTAATCATTCTCTTTTTAATGTTCAGATTAAATTTTCTTGTTAGTAGTTCTCGCCTCGAATTGAATGCAGCCTTTGCCAGAGTTATTCATGATCTTATTTCTCTGCTGCAATAACCATTACTTGTTATAATACTCCCGAGATACTTAAAGGTTTTAACTTCTTCAATAGGTTCCCCATTCATTTTAATTTTAACATTACCTTCGCCTCTTTTACTGATCTTCATCACTTTGGTTTTCTTTACATTGATTCTCATACCAACACTCTCAACTACCCTATTCAAATGGTTCATTATTTCTTGTAGTCCTTTATCAGAGTTTGCTGGAAGTAACAACGGATACTTGCTAGCCTCATCAAATAGTGTTAAATCTCAAGAGGATTAACCAGCAAAAGAAGTATTAAATACGGTAGATTGACTACAGCTGATGCTAAGTTAAAATAAAATGTTAGTTCCACTTTGTGATTTTATACTGAATATTATTTCAAAGCTTTTTCTTCATTTTTAAAGCGTTGAATTGATAATAATAATGAACAATCCCTTTGCAAAGCACAGAAACATGAGTGCAAAAATTCTGAACCATCCGAAATAGATGAGTACCAATTAAATAGAAATCTAGTGTTTAAATAGAGAGATGCAAAGTACTTCAAAATGGAGGTCCCTAACCAGCGGAAAATACTTGGAAAGCCCAAAATGAATACAAAAACAATGTACACAAAAATTGCTTCAGAGAAAAATTGTTGGAACAAATGTTAACTTTTCTTAACTACTTTTAGTTCAAAATACAAATTCCTGGAGATTTTTCCTTTCCCTAAAACCTTTTCACCGAGAGTCTGATAAGCTCTTCTTCTTCTTCTTCAAATAATCCACCGTCATCTTACAAGCGCTGCTCTCCAATAAGTGCCTTACCTGGGAACTGAAAGCTTACTTTCGATCAGTTCACCGAGAGTCAGATAAGCTCTTTTTCTTCTTCGAATAATCCACCGTCATTTTACAAGCAATGCTATCCAATAAGTGTCTTACCTGGGAACTGAGAGCTTACTTTCGATCATTTCACCGAGAGTCAGATAAGCTCTTTTTCCTCTTCAAATAATCCACCGTCATTTTACAAGCAATGCTATCCAATAAGTGCCTTACCTGGGAACCGAGAGCTTACTTTCGATCATTTCACCGAGAGTCAGATAAGCTCTTTTTCCTCTTCAAATAATCCACCGTCATTTTACAAGCAATGCTATCCAATAAGTGCCTTACCTGGGAACCGAGAGCTTACTTTCGATCATTTCACCGAGAGTCAGATAAGCTCTTTTTCCTCTTCAAATAATCCACCGTCATTTTACAAGCAATGCTATCCAATAAGTGCCTTACCTGGGAACTGAGAGCTTACTTTCGATCATTTCACCGAGAGTCAGATAAGCTCTTTTTCCTCTTCAAATAATCCACCGTCATTTTACAAGCAATGCTATCCAATACGTGCCTTACCTGGGAACTGAGAGCTTACTTTCGATCATTTCACCGAGAGTCAGATAAGCTCTTTTTCCTCTTCAAATAATCCACCGTCATTTTACAAGCAATGCTATCCAATACGTGCCTTACCTGGGAACTGAGAGCTTACTTTCGATCATTTCACCGAGAGTCAGATAAGCTCTTTTTCCTCTTCAAATAATCCACCGTCATTTTACAAGCAATGCTATCCAATACGTGCCTTACCTGGGAACTGAGAGCTTACTTTCGATCATTTCACCGAGAGTCAGATAAGCTCTTTTTCCTCTTCAAATAATCCACCGTCATTTTACAAGCAATGCTATCCAATACGTGCCTTACCTGGGAACTGAGAGCTTACTTTCGATCATTTCACCGAGAGTCAGATAAGCTCTTTTTCCTCTTCAAATAATCCACCGTCATTTTACAAGCAATGCTATCCAATACGTGCCTTACCTGGGAACTGAGAGCTTACTTTCGATCATTTCACCGAGAGTCAGATAAGCTCTTTTTCCTCTTCATATAATCCACCGTCATTTTACAAGCAATGCTATCCAATAAGTGCCTTACCTGGGAACCGAGAGCTTACTTTCGATCATTTCACCGAGAGTCAGATAAGCTCTTTTTCCTCTTCGAATAATCCACCGTCATTTTACAAGCAATGCTATCCAATAAGTGCCTTACCTGGGAACCGATAGCTTACTTTCGATCATTTCACCGAGAGTCAGATAAGCTCTTTTTCCTCTTCAAATAATCCACCGTCATTTTACAAGCAATGCTATCCAATAAGTGCCTTACCTGGGAACCGAGAGCTTACTTTCGATCATTTCACCGAGAGTCAGATAAGCTCTTTTTCCTCTTCATATAATCCACCGTCATTTTACAAGCAATGCTATCCAATAAGTGCCTTACCTGGGAACCGAGAGCTTACTTTCGATCATTTCACCGAGAGTCAGATAAGCTCTTTTTCCTCTTCATATAATCCACCGTCATTTTACAAGCAATGCTATCCAATAAGTGCCTTACCTGGGAACCGAGAGCTTACTTTTGATCTTTGCACCGAGAGTCAGATAAGCTCTTTTTCTTCTTCAAATAATCCACCGTCATCTTACAAGTGCTGCTCTCCAATACGTGCCTCACCTGGGTACTGAGAACTTACCTTCGATCTTCTCACCGAGAGTCTGACAAAGGAAATTTTCCTTCATTTTCTGCTCATTCTTATTAATATGCTTCTTCTTTTTTTCCTTATTCCTTCTTAAAAGATTTTCTCTTTAATTAAATGTAGCGTTTTAAAAGGAGAGAAATACTAACATCATGTATTTTATTTCGGAGTGTTGATAACGGAGATTGTTTCGTAGAAACAAATTTGTAGATTGATAATTTAGTAGTTTTAATTTACTTCACTTGAAAGCTTTGGTCACTGTTCACTGTTCTGTGTAATGAGTTCAATAGAAACACTCTATACTGCAAAAGACAGCCGTTGCTAGTATGATTCAAATTAAACCTCATACAAAGTCTTTGTAAGTCCAGTTTTATGAGAACATGGTTTACAATCCAAATTTACATTGATACGTGAACACGCGAAGTCGTATAGATTATCAAAAGATGAACACAACATTTCACTCTCCAAAGAATATTTTTGTAAATCAGCAATATGATTTTATTGCAAATTGAATTAATATTATTTCCAAAATCTGGTTTAATTCTCTCAATTACGCAAGGCTTTTGTATAAATAAGGCCAAATGTCTGTTCCCATGCCTGATCAAGAAAATGTGCAATGCATTTTTGGTGAGAACAACAGTCTTCCTATTTCTGCTACAGGTTCTACAAATTTACAATAGCTTTTACTGGGTAAGGTGAAATTTCTGCTTAATCATTTTACATGTACCATAAAATGTTCTTTTTGGGTAATCGACATTCATCAATGTTAAGAGAAATGCCAGCTTTCTCAGTTTCGTGGCATAGATTTCCTTAACGTTGATCATGATCCACGTTAGATCCTGCTAATGATAAAATACAATTTTTTAAACAAACCGTCACAGTTCTATCATCGAGAAAAAGAGACAAAGGGCGTAAAAATATTCAACTGATTAAGAATTCACGAATTTTTGTTAAGTTGAACAATGTGCCAAAAGGAGTTAAAAGAACATGTTGATAGAAACTTGGCAAGGTCCCACTGTTTTGTGTCGAGCCTGTTAATGTCTGTGCCTTACAATTTGGATCAAATTAGAATTTGATGTCTTTCACAGTCAATTGCCTTCTTAAACTGTGTCAATTTAATAAAATCCTTTATAACTTTGTTGTGCTTTAACACCGTAACAAGACGGGGACCCTCATTAAAAGGGTTCTGTTTTTCCTCTCAATGAGGCAACTCTTCTTAAGTACTTCAAGACTCCAGACAGAGAAGGGAAGTCGGTTAGGACAGATTAAAGCACTGTATCTGTATAGTAACCTACATGCAACTGAATACAATATATATACATATATAATTTTACAGGAATAATATATTATGTTTTATTAATATGGAAAGTATTCTAAACTTTCTACTAGTAACTGAACAGCAGTAGGCACTCTTTATAGACGATATGTCATTCGAGATGGTGAAGTAGTCTTCGGATACCACGACTGTTGGCCACTATTGGTCTGCTGACGAAATGACCTGTTCCTCTGCATTCACTGAGACTCTTCTTCTACCTTCATTATTTTCATGGATACAAAATGTGCCTGGCAAACGTAATACCATATATGATCTAAAAACATTCTTGGAAATAAGTTTTATTATGAGCACTGTTTATCAGCTATTGTTTATCAGTCCAGAGGAATAATAAAGAAGTAGGTAAAAATCACAATATTTTAATTAAAGTGATAAATTCAATCAATTTTTAAGAAGTCTCGAACATGCTCTTCAAATGGCATGACGAAAATAAGAATTAGCCTAAACAAAATGTGTTTCTAGAATTTTTGGAGTGATTTCATGATAGGATAGCCAACTTGCTGATCATCTTTAAAGATGTAGAGTTTTTGTAGGTACAAGCCATCAAATTCAAAAATGAATAATTAGACTGTACGTTTAGTGTACAATATATGAAGAAAACTTGCACAAAGATGTACAAGCAACTTCATTTGTCTCTATTGAAACTGATAATACAACCGCGTCACGCAATCTGTTTTCATTCTTAAATTGATAAATGATAGCAAGCTTTTCACGCAAAGATTTCACGGATTTTGACAGCAGACGGTATCATTTGCTGAAACCTTAAGCACCCTCAATTAATTGAAAGCACATGGTAGGAAAGAAAAATAGATTGAACAGACACTTAATGGCGAGTGATAGAAATGGAGGTATTCTCTTTCAGTCCGTAGTTATTCCCATCAGTTGAACCTAATCATTAAAAATTTATATAATCTATTCCTTCAATAAAAATACCGTTTGAAAATGTATTTTCGCTTTTTATTTTTTCAGTGTCACCAAAAAGTATTTTCACCTGCTCACCTTTCACCGCATTCTCCTTGTCGGGTAATGGGTTTTTGCTAGATACATTTCTGTAATGCTGATCTTCACTCTGGTCTCTCTGTCTCTGTCTCTGTCTCTCTCTCTCTCTCTCTCTCTCTCTCTCTCTCTCTCTCACCCTCTCTCTCTCTCCCCATCTATCTATCTCTATTCCACTGACTCCATACGTCTCTCACCTCCTCTCCCAGCCCCACACTCCCACCATTCCACCTAGTATCTGATTAGATATTTTTTCAAGTCAGATAATCCACCGTCCTTTTCA
>RDPX01000113.1:1322515-1333045 GCA_003991215.1 Morbakka virulenta | reverse complement strand
GGATACCAGTCTTCTAGATTAGCACTCTCAGCCTCTTGGGAACGTTTTTGTCGCAGAACACCCCCGACACCTCGCACCACTTGTTACACGCTTTATCAACTCGCAAATCTACCTCTGTCTAACACCCACCCTCTTGGCGTATCGTTGTTCCTGGAGGAAGATTAACTTTATCTGTGGATCCATACTGTTTGAGCCTAATGTTTTCACTATTCCCTGGTGGTGGCAAGTAGTCGATTTTTTCCCGGCTGACTTTCAATCTTACGTCTTCCAGCCTACTTCTCCATTTCTTCAGCTTCTGCACCAAAAAGTATGTATCAGATAAATTGAATAGCAACTAAAAGAATAGTAAAGGAACTCTAAAACAAAATGGAATTTCCACAGCAGAACAATAAGAAGCATTTTTGAAATGAAATAAGATTGAACTGCATATTTTGCTGCCTTAATTAATAAAAATTGTTGGGGCTATAATTTCAATATTTTATCCAATTGGCTTTCCTTAAATTTCTGTTTTCCTTGCTTTATTTCATCAAATCTTTCCTAACATCGAGCTTTTGTTTTCAATATCAGAAATTTGCTTTCAAATTTTTGAAGCAAGCTCTTCTGAAAAGGAAGCCTCTGATTTAATTTGTCTTCAGACTAGGGACTCATTTGCAAACACTGAAAACGAAGAAACCTTCAAGCTGATAACCTTCACTTTACCTCAACTTCCATACAAACTTCTTCAACGAAAGTCGAACAGTTGTTTCCTGTAACTATCGAATGTTCACCAAAGAAAGATTGCGGACGGACGTAAAGATTTTGAATAATAATGAACTATGCAAACATTTTACAAAGGTAATAGATGTGTACTCATTCTTTTGGAAAAACACAAAAATATTCTCAGAAGATTTTAAGTGAGTTTAACTGGCATTATCCACACCGGTTCCAAGTACTGGGGCAGAGAGACGTTTTTCAACACTCAATAGAACCAAGACGTTTTGAGGAATTCAATGGAACATACTAGGCTAAATGCACTGGAAATGCTGATAACTCATATCAAATTTTTTTGCAGAACTAAAAAATACTTTAAAATAAATGTTATGAATAAATCTGCAATGCTGAAAAATAGGATGAACTTTCTCGACAAGAATTGATATCATTTACTTTTTACGATTTTACGTGTGTATACTCTAATTTATGTGTACGTTTTATCTTGTTATTATGCCATCACTTGATAACGTAGTAGACTAGCTATTAACAATTCAACAAGGTGTTTCAAGTGCACTAGGTCTAAAATTAATGCTGTTTTGTGTAATGCACTAGCAGGTTAATATAATTCTCTTAGTTGAATAATTTGCAATATCCTTACCCTTGCACGAATTATGAGTAGATTTTTTTCTGCACGAATTATGAGTAAAGCAATTTAAGTTCACATTGAGAGATACTCTTTTTTTCAATTCCCTTACCTTAGTACTCCAACAATTTATAAATCTTTTTCTACTCTTTTTTACTAGTCTTTATATTTATGTTATATTTGTATGGATAGGCTATTGTATATTAACTACATTTTATACTCTGTGACTACTTAATACATAATAGATTATGTATTAAGTATTAAACTAAAATATGCCAAAATGAAATACAACTCTGATAGATTATGATATGCTACATATATTAGTTTATACTATTCTGTATTATACAATGCTGTAATTAAGAAGCATTTTATCTGTATTTTAATTTATTTTATTTTACTATTTAGTTGTGATCAATAAACTTCCATCATAGAGGAAAAAGGAGAATGTAGTGAGGAGATCAGGAACAGAATCAGGAGAGCATGAATGAAATGGAGAGAAACAAAGTGGATTGGTGTGTAACAGGACGATACCAATTATAGTGAAAGTGAAGATTTACAAGTGTGTGATTAGGCCAGTACTCTTGTACGGGCTAGAGGTGATGCCTTTCAGAAAAGTAAAAGAGTGGGCACTATTGTCAACTGAGATGAGGATGCTAAGATAAATGACAGGTGTGTCTCTGCAAGAACACCGAACAAAAGAGATAGACGAGGGCTCGCAAAGGTCCCTAATATATTTGAGAAGGCAAGAGAAGCTAGATTGAGATGGTATGGCTATATCATGAAAATGGGAAAAGAGGTGGTTGTAAAGAAGGCGTTTTCTAGCAAGGTAGAAGGCAACAGGAGTAAAAGGAGGCAGAAAGCTGTGGTGGAGGGACGTTGTCAAGAGGGATATGAGGAAGTTCAAGCAACGACGGAGGACAGCAAGGACAGGAGAAAGTGGAGGGGACTGACCTGAGCGGCCGACTCAACCTGACCTGGCCCGTTGGAAAAGGTCAAAAGGAAAATAATAATAATAATAATAATAATAATAATAGTAGTAGTAGTAGTAGTAGTAGTAGTAATAATAATAATAATAATAATAATAATAATAATAATAATCAAGTAAACATGCACTTTTTGTTTTAATTCATGGCTCTAATTAATGATGTGGAATAGACACGATAGAACTAGAACACATTTCGCTCCTAACTTTAAAGTGGGTAAATTATCTATCATCCGATTAACTTTCAACATAGCTTTTGCTTCTTAAAAATACTTAGAAATTGCAGACTCTGAAAGAGTGTATTTGCTGATAGACTAACAACACTTGTGTCTTGATCCGATACGAAAAAGTTTGGATCAGGCCTCCAGCAATAGAATGAAGATAGTGCTATTCTTAACTACAGCCATTGGTGTAAAAGATTGTCAACGAGTGAAAATATGCAGTACTCTCCATGGCGCTGTCAATATCATTCTGATTTCTTCTTAAGTTTTTTCTCTATGTAAATATGGCTTTGAATTTAAAAGGTTTTTGCAAATAAAAGGAAGATAAGTTTAAACATCCTTTTCTTTACATACCTTACTCAATAACATAATATTACAGTATTTTTATTAGTATACCACTTCAGAACAATGGTTAATTTTATTTCAAAGTTATCGAGAATCCATCTAAGCCACATTTTGAACTCTGCTAATACTACCATTGCATTGATACAAATCATCTCAAGGAATGAATTACGTGTAGTAAACGAATGCTAGACACTCGTGTTCTTTTTCTGGCACGATTGACTATCCTCTCAGCTTGAAATGAATTTGATTTAACATTGGAAGCTTGAAGAATTAAAAATCGTGTTGTCACGATGTAACAGAAAGGTCGGTGGAAACAAAACAGATCATTGAGTTATTGCAATAGCATAGTTAATATGTATCTGAGCAAAAGAAAAGGAAATAAACAAATATGCATTCTCATACAGATAAATAAGAAATATATACATTTATATATTTGTGTAATTTTGTGTATTCGTATCAAAAAGTGCTCAATGAGCCGCCTACTTTATTTGTTTATAAAATCTTGTACAATATTTGTAGTTTAATTGCCTGATGATCGAAATATCGTGAAACTATTAGTTGCAATCACAGTTCTTATTTTTCGTGTTTTACCTTACGGGAGGCGGACTTCGAGTGACTGAGAAAAAAAACATCTTCCAAAACTAAAAGTCAGGTACGTACATGATAGAATTTCTTTGGACGATTTTGTTTAAATAATGTTTTTTGAGATATTTCACAACTTTACACAAGGGGTAACCATACATGTTATTCTGAGGTACAGAAAAGCTAAGTAAATGCTCATTGTTGAAAAAATCTGGAAGTACCGGTGCAGAAATAAGATAATGTGCTATATTTGACAAACACTTCATTTTTCACTAATCTCATCTTTCTCATTATGCAAAACCTTTTTCTGTTAAACTAAAAGACACGTCTTTTTACTATGTCATTAAAACCTGAAGTTGTTCTACCAGATTGAATACGTTATTAAAGAGTGGCACTTGTTATAGGAGGGGAAGAGAAGTGAAACACACATCCTGTGCNTACTACACTACTACTACTACTGCTGCTGCTGCTACTACTACTGCTGCTGCTGCTACTACTACTACTGCTGCTGCTACTACTACTACTACTACTACTACTACTACTACTGCTGCTGCTGCTACTACTACTACTACTGCTGCTGCTGCTACTACCACTACTACTACTACTGCTACTACTACTACTACTACTACTGCTGCTGCTACTACTACTACTACTACTACTACTGCTGCTACTACTACTACTGCTACTACTACTACTACTACTACTACTACTACTACTATTGCCACCACCACTACTAAAGTTGCTGTTGCTATTACTGCAACAAACACTGTTGTTAATTTCGCATTTCTGCTCGTTTCGATAGGAAATGTAGTCTTCTTTACTGTTGCAATTCTGGTTGTCAGCCTATTTTTAGTTGACTTTTTTCCCTTTAATTCTGCCTAAAAAGCAACAAGCAGATGTCGGGTGTGGAATGCCTCAACCAAAGGAAGATGTTGAAGATGTTGAGTGAGTTTTGTAATTGAATGGATTATCCTGATAATTCTGACCAGTAAATTTGCTGTTTGCGATTATTCAGAAGATATTTTTTAATTCGCCTTCCCATATGAAACAACCAAAGACCTAATTCAAAATGACGAGACTTAGTTTTGAGACAGACTTAATAACATGCCCACCAATTAAAGTTCAGCTTTGCGGCTAAGAACACACCTTTTTAACATTATTCTTATGTTTTGAGAAACGTTCTTTCACCCTGATTAATCCAATTGATACTAATCTGAACTTCGGGACAAATTATTTTATCAACATTATGTCGATGGGTTTACGCAATAACAAAGACATTGTGATTGTTTCTTTTAATATGTATCAAACAAGATTTTTTTTTTCAAAAGAAAAGGAATAACAATAGTTGCATCTACAACCAGTGTTAACATTCAAAAGCTATTTGTTTTCATTCCGTAACACTGGAGATCAGCTTTCCATCTGTAATTTGTTTTGAGATATACATTTTCATTCTTTATTTTCAAATACCACTACATCAAAGCTTTGAAAGGTAGGTATGCAGTGAATTCAAGTTTTGTTTGCGAAGTTCCAAAGTTGTACACAAGTGTGCAAGTTTAGGAAATATATTGGTAAATGGTATGGGAAAATAACATTTCCGAAGATCTTTCATAAATCTTTTGTAGTTTATATACAAAATCCTGTTTTGTATAGAGAAAGATTATTCTTTTGCACATATCTTCAACGCTGTATGTTCCTTTCCCAGCAGCTTTGCTTATGTGAGATTCTAAGCCAGATGACTTATTAACATTTTTGAAATATACCGACTGTCTAATAGATATAGCTTACTAAATCTTTTTTTTTGTACGTTGGCTGAGTTTTATTTCTGGGAGTAAATACCCAGCATCACCCTCTTGTTTTATTTTACATGTATTTTACTAATATCCTAAAATCTAGTATCCCTCGTTTACAGACACTATCCTTCAATCCTATATCACCCCTTGCTTTTCAAGTTTCATTGCTATACACGAAAACTAGCACATTTTTTCCATACAGAAAAATTTGTCTTTTAACTGGTTTTAATAATTGGTTCCACTTATAAAAAATTTATTTTCAAGCCTTGATAGTTACAGTATAAGGAACGTCCAGGCTGGTGATTTAAACAGATCACCAGAAGCTCGCGTATATTTATTTAAGAAAAAAAAGGGGGAAAACGTTTCTCCAACAATTGAATATTTCGACCTTACTTTCCAAAGGTCATCATCAGAATAACTTTTTTCATTAAAGCAACAACGGATATCGGTTAACTTTGGTTTTCGTTGATTGCTCATGCTTCCCTTCAATATAATCAAAGATGTCAGTTCAAACAAATAATTTGAAAATCTTATCTTCAACTTGGTAATTGAAAAAAGATCACCAAATGCTCACACCCACACCGAATTACGTCGAACTACGAGTGTTGAACAGGAAATTCAAGATGATGCACCAGAACGTTGTGATACCTTATTAGTTATAATGAAATGTTTAAATAACTTCAATGTCATATTAAATATGGATAGAACACCCTGTCTTTCAGATGTACCATTATCTGCCGTCATCTTTTGATTTAAAAAGGGTACAGTTTCTCCTTTCGGTGAAATGTTGAGGCACAGAAAGGAGATTGATCATCACAAAACCAAGAACTTTAACCTTGTCCTTAATGATGGGCCCTCAGGAATCCAACCTACCCTCCCCCCCCTTTCTCAAAGTGTATTTATCCCAAATTCATGGTGAATAAAGGCAGAACGGATGTTCCACCAGTAGGGGGAATATAAAAGCAACTTATGATCCAGGACTATGGAGAAAAAAAGTCAGAATGTGTTTTCCAGCAGCTCAAATCTCTTTTTGATATGAATTTTTACAAATCCATTTTGGGAAAGGTACAAAAGTTTTTGAAAAGCCACAACATGAAGTGAAAGTTAAATGATGGAGATATGGCTTCATTGGTCCAATTTATCGTTACTTGTGTCAATAAGCTTTCCAAGAAAATCCTAAAAGAGACTTAGACGGAATGGATGGCAAATGGTAGTGAAGAGATCACTATGCAAAGCAACCGTTGTAGCTCCTTTTACGAAATGATTGGCCGAAATTTAGAGCATGAGGGCCGTACGAAGCCAGCTTTCATCGTCAAAAGATTTTAGTAATGCAATCTAAATTGTATAGGACAATGACTACTATAAGATTCATTTGAAATTGTGTGATACGATTCTAAACCAACCTGTGCTTATAGAAACCATTTTGAAGGTAAAGAAAATGGTATAAGAAGTTCCAAAACGACCAAAAAGAGAGCAAACAAAAAATTTGAAGATGAAGAGATCAACAGGGTCGATAAATCCGAGAGTAAGGAGTGATGAAAATAACGTGAACATTGTTATTGAGAGATTTTCTCATAGTATTTTTTAATTTGAGTATATTTTTAAAGGTAAAATAGTAATATATTTTTCAAGAAAGGTTTTATTTGTTAAGAAAGAATACAATAAGCAGATCTCTCGTCAGACATACGTGGCTCTGATTTTTTTTTTTAATTTAAAAATCCTAAAATTATTCAGATTATTGCTACTGATTGTTTGTTTATTGGTAATTCAGATATAGCTTCCAGTGGATATATGCAAGAATTTAGCGTATTTGCTCCTCTTTAATAAGGTATTCGTCCTGGTAGAATATCTTTAGGTTTTAATGATATGGCAAAAAGAAATGTATTTTAGACTAATAAAAGAAGGTCTTTTATAATGAGGAAAAAAATATTGTAGTGGTTTGGTTATGCCAACAGACCGCATGAAAACGAAAGACATCCGGAAGACGGTGGAGCGAAAGAAACAAAGAAAGAAAGAAAGAAGGAAGGAAAAACAAAGAGAGAGAGAGAGAGAGAGAGAGAGAGAGAGAGAGAGAGAGAGAGAGAGAGAGAGAAATCCTAATAAAAGGGAAAAATAAAGTCAAAGACTAAAAGAAGGTTGGACAGGATGATGATATTCTGAAAGAAAACCACCACCAACCACCACCAAAACCAGCCTGTGGTAATCAAAGGCTGGGCTTTGGTTACGAGAGGCTATATTTTACGCACGCCATTGAAAGCATATTTTTAAGGGTAGAGAGCTTGTCCCCTACCCTACGTTTGGCTGTGGAAACATTTAAGGACATCTTAAAGAAGGTATACCAGGCACAGATAGAATGAAGGCGGAGTAGAGGAATGCAGAAGTTACGGTCGAAAGGCACAGTGGAAAAATATATGATGAAAATTGGTGCAAGACCAGGAATGTGGGAACATCGGATGGAAAGGACAAGAACCTGTCGAGGGGCTGATTCGATTTGAAGTTGTAAAATGGAAAAAGGAAGAAGGAAGAAGGAGTTCTTTCTACAATCTGCATTTGCATTCTCTTGTTAACAATTGTGTAAAAGCAGTGAATTTAATCATTCAAAAACATGGGAATTTTATAACAAGTAATTAAATTACACTGCCAGCCCAATAAAGAGTCGGAATTGACAATAAGTACAGAAAATGTGGTTGAAGCAAGAATGTATGACGTTGCCATTGCTTTAGGAAATACACATTGAGAGGTAATGCAGAAGGTACTGGA
The DNA here is from genome assembly GCA_003991215.1 of Morbakka virulenta. Classification (NCBI taxonomy): domain Eukaryota; kingdom Metazoa; phylum Cnidaria; class Cubozoa; order Carybdeida; family Carukiidae; genus Morbakka; species Morbakka virulenta. The sequence goes on along the minus strand of RDPX01000113.1, from coordinate 1,325,032 downwards.
CGTTTATGGGAACCATGGTGGTGAGAGTAATGGTCAGGGCAATTATGAAAATTGACTCAGAAGATAGCATTTGCTGCTGACATTATCTTGGTATCAGTGATAAAAAAGGGCTAGGGTTCCTTCTTCAACGCATTAAGGCATTATTCAATACAGGTGTTCCCTTTCTGAATATCGGGAAAACAGACAAAGGTACTGGACAAAAAGGAAAAGGGCATGAAGGGAGGTTATCATGGGTACAAAGGAAAATAAAAATATAAAAGGATTTCGATACCCAAAACAAGCAAAGCAGTGCTTCTGATGTGGGAAGTCGATTGCTTTGTGACCTAATTCAGAAAACTGTGCCAATCTGAAGAAGTAAAACCATCAGTGTATCCCTGAAAGCAAGAGAAAAAACTGTCACTGAAGCAAAAGTTACAACTGACCAATGAAGCAGAAAAGAAAAGACCGCTTTTGATATTACCATTTTAAACTGTACCATTAACACCATCAACATCAGTTCAAAGAGATATTATGGTAGAAAAATTATCTTCCGATATCAAAGTGCTTACACCTTTTCTATCGCTTTTAGATGTAACATCAGCCTTATGAACACAGCAATGACCAGGAATAGGTTGAATGTAAGCTATTTTAGAGTCATGGAGTTACTCATTCTATGACAGTTTGTATAGTGACAGTGGTGGAAATTGTAGTAAACATAATGTTGGTAATAGAAACAGAGCTGATAATATTATGAAACTTTAACCCATTAAAAATCGCTAAATGGGAAGTAAAGACAATTAGTACTAGCGTAGTGGAGATATGTAAGGTTCTTTTTGTGCTAAATTTCGAATTTTCCTGAGGTTTATTTCTTTGCTTGGTTTACCGTACCTGTTTTTTATTGTAAAACATTGCGCTGTGTACAGTTTCAGCCTGGTCTATTGTTCCAGTAGACCATTTGTGATATACAGTTGAATCTCGATTATCCTAATAAGATGGGCTGGAAGCAACTTGTTCGGATAACTGATTATCCGTAAACAAATGACGCCTTACTTGATATATATGTATCTATATTTATGTTAGAACACACGTTTATGTAAATATTTACCCGAACCGGAAGATCTTGTTGGGATTATCCGAAATTCGGATAATCAGTTTTCGGATAATCGAGGCCCAACTTTACCTGCATTGGTCGAATAAGTCAGAGCCAAAAACACCTCACTGCCACTTTCACTATGACGACCGTTATTACAGTCAAAAATGACAAAAGAATAATAACCTTTGAATAAATACAAATTGATTTTTTTTCCTGCATAGTTGCTGTTAGCAATTTTTTTTCTAGTCTTTGCATGTGTCAAAGTGTTTTTTCTCATCGAAATATGTTGATTCTTCTATCCAAATTTCCATTGTATGTTGTTTGGCAAGCAAACTACATTCTCTCCTTATGATAAATGGATTTGATCATAAAGACATTTAAAAGTTTTTCTTCAGTCAACAAGATCTTGTAAGAAGTCCATAGAAACAAAAATTAACACAGGATTACTGTTGCTTAACTGGTCACGGTAGTAACAGTATAGGTTATATCCTTTAAGAGTTGACAAATCACGTGGAACTTACCTTTTGAATCAATAAGAATTTGAAATTAAAACCATTACCAAAGACCAACGGAAAAATAATAGAAACTTTGATATCAATTGAAATTTTGAAAAAAATCCGTTTAGTTAAAATCCTGGTTTGACAGTTTGGTATTGATAGAGAGCCGCATGGTTAAGATGTTTGAACCCACATCAGTTTACATAAACGCCCACGCACGTTTTGTGTAAGCCAATCCAATTAACATATAGGATTAGTAGCAGCTGCAGCAGAAAAGATTCTAAAACTGCTTGTCTCCTCACTTTTCTTTATTCTTTTGCAATGTACCACCAACAGTCACGTAATGCTTACTTGTCACTGCACCTTTCAACGTGTCATTAAAAATCACTTTTTGGGGATGTAAACAGAAAGTGGTATCTTTGTGTAATATACTCTTCCGTCGATTTTTTGAGAGTAAGTAGTACACAGTACCAGTAACTTAACTTCAACAGGTCAAAAGGCATCGAAATTCAACTCAATTAAGTTATATCATAAATACAAATCACACAAATCAATTTGTGTGTTTTCGTTTTTCCGAATTTACTCTCAGGACTTGAAAGTGTTCAACAAATCAACTTTAGTTGTAGCTAGGAAATTAAAATTTTGCTCTCTTAACGATAACAGCTTTTTCTGTACCTCAAAGGACACAAACTGAAGATCCATTAAACTAAAAGTAAAGAACAAAGAGCTATCCACGTGTCTGTGACAAATACTTATTTGGATAGATGGATAGGTGGATAGATGGATAGATGGATAGATGGATAGGTGGATAGATGGATAGATGGATAGATGTATAGATGGATAGATGGATAGATGGATAGATGGATAGATGGATAGATGGATAGATGGATAGATGGATAGATGGATAGATGGATAGATGGATAGATGGATAGGATGGATAGGTGGATA
>RDPX01000113.1:1304583-1322490 GCA_003991215.1 Morbakka virulenta | reverse complement strand
GGATAGATGGATAGGTGGATAGAGGATAGATGGATAGATGAATGGATGGATAGATGGATGGATGGTAGATGGATAGGTGGATAGATGGATAGATGGATAGATGGATAGATGGATAGATGGATAGGTGGAAAGATGGATAGATGGATAGATGGATAGATGGATAGATGGATAGATAGATAGGCGGATAGATGGATGGATGGATAGATGGATAGATAGAGAGATGGAGAGATGGAGAGATGGAGAGATGCATAGATGTTGGATAGATCATGGATAGATGATGGATAGATGATGGATAGATGGAAGTGGAAGAGACAGGTTGAACACATTGTTGCCTCTGTTTTCAAACACGTTGACGGGAAGTTGCAATCGTCCCATAAGAAGAAAGACAATGGAACAGAAATCTTTTTTGCAGCATGAGATGACATTCGTGCTGTAGTCGGAATTCAAGTAACGCAGGGATAACGCAAGGATATTCCTATCTGGATAATTTTTTGGATCACTTTTTTTGCTTACTTCATTCGCGTAAACAAACTTTCGCGTAAGCTTTATTTTAAGTTTAGTGTCGCAAAATCTTTTAGTATTAGACAACTTTTTATTTGTGAAATCGCCAAATTTTTATCGTATGTTCTTTTGTTTTCCTATCAGCTTTTTCTCTTTTAAGGTAGCTTGATTCTAGATGTGATCTACGTTATTCATGACACTGGCTCACAATGTCATTTTGAGATCGCCGCTTTTAAAAAGTAAAGCGCAAAGTTTTTAGACAAAATTGGTCCACTTAGTTTCACAATTTTACGCAGGGAAATTTTCAAAACTTTATTTATTGAGTGGAATTTGAAGGGAATAATGAAAAGTACTTTACCTTTTAGCTAAATTAACGTTCTATTTGTGTCCGTATCCTCATATTTTGCTAAATCAAACAAAGCATGGCTAAAAAAATTGTCTCTGGCATAGTCTGTACAGGTCGTGACTACGCATTAAAAAATCCAACATTTTAAACTGTTTCTAATGACACAGTGGTAATTTTCCCTCTCAGAAAGTTCAGGTTTAGTGAAAATCACGCTCCCCTTCTTGATTCACTTCGAATCAAGAACTGAGCGGTTTTTTCATCGTGTATCCTTGACAGCTGCACATTGCGGTCCCATGCGCTCTCCCTTTGGGGTGAGGTCATCATTCACTTTGATCTTATTCACTCTCCTTTTTTAACTCTATTCATTTACTTCTACACATCAAATAATAAAAGGAAATAAACGCTGCAAAGAGCAAGTCAAATTTTCAGACTTAACGCTTGTGTAACATTCGGACCTTTTCTTCTCTTGTTATCCCATCCTTACCCTTGAGTAATTCTGTTATGACTTTCATTTTCCTATTGCTTCTTTTTATTGTCAAAACCATTTCTCCAATGAGAACTGTTGCTTGCTTGTCTTATTTAAATGATGCACTTTTCTCAAATCTGTAAGGTATTGCAGTCTTCATCGAGACCAGAAGTGTTCCAATTTCTTATTAAGACAGGGAGATGGATCCTCTTTACGAGCATCAATGTCAAATTCAAATCTAAAAGCTAGAGCAGACAAACATCTTCCATACATTCGATGGAAAAGGGTCAAAGCATGATATCTAAGTTCATTATAGGTATACGCCAATGCCTTCAATTCAAGGTAGATTCAACCTGAGTCAACAATGTTAGTAATTCATCTTATCTGAGCTTTGCAATTCACAGAACCTTCGTGAGACCTCATTTCATACTCCCTACTAGCCACTCAAAATGTCGGCTCCACCACGGAGATTGTTTCATATTGAATTTCTAAGTGTCCCGTTTTGCCTTTAAAAATGAAATAACGGAATAATCACGTCATAGTTTTTCTAGGGGTCTGTAAGTTAACTTAAATGTTTTGCATTGTGTAAATTGATCAAATCTGGATTTCTCCTGATTCTGAATCAGGACTTGTGGGAAGATCAAGAAGCTGCATAAGACGATGGGCAAGAGCGAAGTTGTATGTAAATTCTTCAGGCTAGACAGATCTATTATAATGAGTCAACAGGTCATGTGATGAACACTGACGTTGAACAATACAAAGAAATCAGCAGTGTGGTGCTTGTCCAGACCCTTACAATCGGTGCTCATTAGAGGGGTGCTCTTATTAAAGATGGCGCTCTTTTAAGAAAATAAGGTATTGCATAGAATTGTCCAAATGACCCCATATATGAAGGTTAACCTCTGTACCCCAGTAGCCAAAAACTATTATTGGAATAACATTTACAAAGTATAAGAAATCAAACAATTTAGAGGAGCCGTGGCTTAAAGCTTAGCACAGTTGCACCGTATCCAAAAAGGTCCGAGCTCAATTCCTCGAGCCGGCGAATAGCCTCTGGAACCATACAAAAGAAAAGGCCATTAATTGGTGCCAGGAAGGGTATCCGGTCAAGTATTTCCTCACATGCCAAATGCAAGTCCCTATGAAAGACTGTCTGAGCTCCAGTTACTGGGGAAAGTGACGTTAAAACCAAAAACGTTGGTCTCATCTTGTGGTAAGATTGCGCTACTAAAGGAAAAGTTAAGAGATGTATTATGAGTTGATGCAGAAAGTTCACACACACTTTCAATTCATAATGTGTCTGGATGCTGATACAATATTTTTTACGAATTATTTTTTTAGGAAAGTTTAGGACAGTACGTCGTTGTTGATTTATATGGTATCACTTATAATAAAGTTTCCTTGTTTTCAAATTTTCTTCGACGTGCCAGTTGGATTCAAATTCATTTTAGTACATATTGGACAAGGACGCCCTATTTGTATAAACTGATTGCTTAATAATATAGTATTACAACTAACAGAATTCAGGTTTACACAACACTCTGTAAAATACTAAAAACCCAAAACTCAGCGTCGATTCCGCAAACTCACAATTGAATAAACTGAGTTCTTATTATTTTGATTAAATGATTGATTTAGTGTTCACTAACTACGTAATAACAACAATTATAGATTTGAACAACCGCTAGGGGTTGAATTAACTCCGCCATGGCCGGTCCCAAGCCCGGATGAGAAAGGAGGAGGGTTGGGCAAGGGGCCAATCACCCTCTCCCATAAAACAACCACCGATTATGGAAACGTGGACAGCAAACAAAACTACCAATGGTCACAAAACCATGTCGTGTGAAATCCCTGAAGATAATGACCTCAGATTGGAAGGCACGCATGTGACGGCTGGGGTCGAAAGCCTATGGGAAGTCTCCAACTTGAGAACGACATGCATGAGATCACTTCTGACACCAAAAAGATACATCTATGTAGGATGTTGGAATGTAAGAACCATCCATTTACGCCACTGGGAAAACTGCAATAATAGCAAGGGAAATGAGGAAATACCATCTACAGATACCAGACATAAGCGAAGCAAGATGGACTGGTTTCGGAGAAGTGAAAGTCAACACTGGAGAGTCTGTACTGTATTCTGGGTCAGACGAACAACATCATAGAGGCGTAGGAATCATGTTTAGCCCTGAGACTAGGAAATGCCTTATCAAGTGGAATCCATTGAATGAAAGAATTATTAGTGCTAGATTCAACTCAAAATATGTAAAATCCACCATTATTCAGATCTACAGCCCTACAACTGACGCAGATGAAGAGGAGAAGGACGATTTCTACGAACAACTACAGAAAGAGATTGAGTCAACACCGAAGCATGACATGTTGATCGTTATGGGAGACGCAAATGCCAAAGTGGGTTGTAACAACAAAAACCATAAGAAAGTTTTAGGGAAAGAAGGCTCAGGCGTCATGAATGAGAATGGTGAAAGACTTATTGAGTTATGTAAAGAAAATGATCTTGTGATTGAAGGCACATGCTTCAAAAACAAAAACATTCACAAATACACATGGACCTCGCCAAACAACAGCAACAACAACCAAATTGATCACTAAATCATCAATGGCAGATACAGGAGGTCTCTCGCTGATGTGCGAGCCATGAGGGGTGCAGATGCTGGAACTGACCATAACCTTGTGGTCGGCAAAGTGAAACTTAGGCTTTCAAGAGACAAACTTAAGAACACTAGCAGAAGAACAACTTTCAACACTGCACTTCTGAAACAAAAAGAAATCCAAAAGCAATTCACAGTAGAGTTAAAAAACAGGTTTGAAGCACTGGAAGAGAGTATGGAAACAACCATGGAAGAGGCAAACATACAAAAAGAATGGGAAGATTTTACCACAATCTACACGGAGACAGCTCAAAAGATCCTGGGTAGGAAAAGGAAGGAGCATAAAGAGTAGATAAGCAGTGAAACTTGGAAAGCTATAGACGAAAGGAAGAAAGTGAAAAATGAGATAAACTGTGCAAGATCAGAAAGAATTTGTGCTATCAAAAAACAGAAGTATAGTGAGATGGACAAGAATGTAAAGAAAAAGGTCAGAGAAGATAAACGTAAGATGATAAATGGGCTCGCTGAGGAAGCGGAGCATGCAGCAAAAGACAATGACATGGGAACTCTGTACAGGATTACGAAGCTATTGTGCAACAAGAGAAAACATTAAGCAACTGGTGTGAGAGAAATAACTGGTAAGCTACTCATTGAAGATGGTCAGATACTTCAAAGATGGAAAGAACACTTCGAAGAAGTATTAAATGTTGAGAATGAATGGGACAAAAATGTAGAGGAAGATAAGTTTGAGATCAGTAATGTTGAAACCATCGAAGAAATCAACACAGGGTCCTTCACAGAAAAGGAAGTGAAGATAGCAGTAAAAAAGTTAAAGAGCAATAAAGCAGCTGGAGTAGATAACATCAGCGGAGAAATGTTAAAAGCTGGAAGCAAGATCACATACAAGAGATTACTACACATGTTCGAGAAAGTGAGAGAGAACATAAATATGCTAAGTGATTGGAAGAAATCAATGATAGCTAAAGTATCAAAGAAAGGTGACCTTACTAAATGCGACAATAGTAGAGGAACACCCCTGCTCTCCATACCTGGGCAAGTCTTCTGCAGAGTTGTTTTAGAAAGAATCAGGGAAGGAGCAGAAGAAAAACTGAGAAATGAGCAGGCAGCATATAGAAAAGGACATGGGGCAGCTGAGCAGATTTTTATACTTCGAAATAATGTTGAACAGTGGGTTGAGTGGCAAGCATCACTGTACATTAACTTTATTGACTTCCGTAAAGCTTTCGATAGGATCGACAGAGAGAAACTCTGGAAGATTTTGAAGTTTTATGGAGTTCCAGATCTCTTCATAGAGATTATAAAGGAAATGTACAGAGGAAGTAGTAGTTGCGTCATTAACAACGGGCAGTCATCAAAGTGATTCTCTGTAAACACTAGAGTTTGACAAGGCTGTGTGATGTCAGGCTTTCTCTTCATTATTACTATGGATTGGGTCATGAGGAAAGCAACAACGGCAAGGAAAACAGGAATAAGATGGAAGTTTACCACCCAGTTTGAAGACTTAGACTATGCAGACGATATCGCCCTCCTATCCAGTAAGCACCAACATATAAAGGAAAAAACTGAAAAGCTATGAAAATATGCTGAAAGCGTCGGTCTCAAAATTAACACAGACAAGACCAAGGTGTTGAGACTTAATCATAAGGAAAACCGCCCAATCGAGATCAAGGGAAGAAGTGTTGAAGACGTGGTCACCTTCACATAGCCTGAGTCTAGCAAGAAATGCGTTTGCCATGCTTAATCCACTCTGGAAGTCAAACCAATACAGTAGTAAGACCAAGATTCGAGTGTATAACAGCAACGTGATGTCCGTGCTACTCTATGGAGGAGAGATGTGGAAACTAAATGGAAATGATGTCACCAGATTTGAAATGTTTCAGAGAAAATGTCTGAAAAGGATTCTCCGTATCTTCTGGCGCTCAAAAATCACAAACACCGAGCCCTACCTTAGGACGAAGACTAATCCAGTAGGAGAGCTCATAAGGTATAGGAGATGGAGATGGATTGGACATACTCTGAGAAAAACACAAAATGATAGCTGTAGGGTAGCCCTAACATGGACACCAGCGGGAAAAAGAAAGAGCGGGCGCCCGTGAACAACATGGCGGAGGAGTGCGGAAGCAGAAAGAAATGACCTGGGATGGCAAACATGGAACGAAGTTAGGAACATAGCCAAAGACAGAGAGAGATGGCGGAGGATGCTGTCAAGCCTTATGAGCCGTCCATGGCTCGAAGAGGATAAGTAAATAGGGGTTGAATTGATAGCACACAAATGAACCATTAGCACTGGTGACAAACACTTTGTGTTATGTTTCATAAGTATCAGCCAATTCAGCAAATACCAGAAAATGCTACTGAAACATTACTATTTCTCGAGTGACATTAAATATATTATCGGCACCTGTGACAAACATGTTGAGTTTCACAAAAATCACATAAATTATGTTTCACATAAATCAGCCAATTCAGCAAATATCGGAAAATGCTACTTAAACATTACTATTTCTCGAGTGACATTAAATATATTATCGGCACCTATGACAAACATGTTGGTTTTCACAAAAATCACATAAATTATGTTTCACAAAAATCAGCCAATTCAGCAAATATCGGAAAATGCTACTGAAACATTACTATTTCTCGAGTGGCGTTAAATATATTATCAGCACCTACGACAAACATGTTGAATTTCACATAAATTATGTTTCATAAAAATCAGTTCATTTAGCAAATATCAGAGAATACTACTTTAAACGTTTTGCATTGTCAGCAATTTATATAAAATTATTTCTTTCAGTTTCGTCAATTCTATGTCCAACAGTACTTCGAGCAAGACAAGAGGTTCTTAAACAAATCCCAAATTTTCCATAATATACTCCTTTAAAATTTTTTCATTTGAAATTGTTTTTCTCTTTCAGCCAAACTTATTCTCAACGGGATTTTTAATTTAAGAGTTTTTTGAGTAAAGGAGACGCGTTTTGAAACCAAATTATGTTCTCCCTCCAAGTTTTTTTTTTAATTTCCTTGTCCTGCTAATCAAAAAATACTTTTATTCATATTTTATCTCATAGTCCTCACATATATTATACTCCTTCAGAATAGTAGTAGCTTTGTTGCATGGCACAAACAATGTTTTCTCGTTGTAACCTACAAAGATATATTTTGTACTCAAATCTTCTCTTTTCTACCCACAATCACATTGTAGTTTCTTCAGGAAAAGATGAAATCACCTTCATGTAAAGTCAGAAAGAAATTACAATGCAAATGAATAAATTAAAATATACATGAATTTTTAAATATAATGTACACTATAGAAATTTAATTATATTTGATCAGTTAACAATATTTTTTAAAGGTTTTTTCGTTTAAACCAAAGGTATCGCATTGTAAAACTGTCACAAGCGTAGATCTGAAAATCAAAATACACAAACATACCTATAAAACAACAGATATCCTTAAAAGCCACTAAACCCTTCCAACTGTAAGAAAATAAGAAGAATCGCTAACAAACGTAGATGTGTTCATGAAGTAACACAGCTACGTTTTGTACAATGGCTGTTTTCAGTTTCAGCTGCCGTTTGTATTTGAGAATTTATTGTATTTCGGTGTAAGATCTTAACAATAAGTGCTGATCAAGCTATTTTCTCCAGGATCGTAGAAGCATTAACTCATACTACAATGTGAACCAGATACAAATTACTTACTGGAACTTACTTTGTGTGCATGAAAATAAAAGAGAACTCAGAGTTCAAAAGACCAGTAACAGTGATATATTTCTAGACATTATTTAAAGTTTGTTTCTTGTTTATTTTTGTTTAGTCGTCTCTGAACCATGGCAATTAAATTGCATTTGTTATCATTATGGTATAGCATAGGTATTTTACCTCGTGGGCATGTCGTGTAAGAGGGCTTTAAGTAATAACAAATCCCTACCCACAAGTCAAGCTAATCAGGCCAGCGTCTGGATCGGGATTTTTTTACTTGTGCCATGTATCCTGAGCAAGTTTGTTAAGAACTTTATAAAGTATTATTTGTTTCAGGAATATCGGTTACCAGTTATCAACAGTTCGCTCATCAGCTTTCGAATCTACATCACATGCTCCAATTAAGGTTACTTTTAAGTCTTTTTAAAGAGCAGGTGCGATTCAGGACAATTTAGGGTTGAACTGAATAAGCTCCACTCCATTAACTAACAGGATAATATTTTGGTTGGCTGCTATAGCGTTTTAGCAGGACTGGTCTAGAATCAACTAAGAAAAAATTCATTGCCTTCCTGATGGTTGCCTCGGGAAGTTAAAGATACCTGTATGAGACGTGATGTTGGTGGTTATACACAATAGCTTTTGTTGAATCAAAAGCATCGAGCAACACAACTTCCAAAGTTTCACATCAAGATTTAAATATTTGGGTGCCAGGATAATAGCATTCCAAATATTATCATTGGGGCATGCACACTATTAATTTCCTCTGGAATTATATAGAGGAATCATATAAAATGGTAATCCCTTTGCTATTAAGACAGCTTTTTCATTTGACCTGACATAAATGAGCTGCTTCTTTCAAAATACACATATCCTGGCATTTCTGGCATTTCAAACACTGAAAATACAGAGCAAAAGAATTTAAATACTGTCGTTGAACTAGCATCTACACATGGAATACAAAAAACTTCAATATTTATCCACCACTGTCAAAAAGTTCTTATTTTTTGTACGACATGGAAGTAAAGCCTTGACTTCTATATACTAATGCGCTCAAAGTATTGAGTAGCTAAAGTTAAGGTATGAAGATTTGAAAATTTGCGGTTTATAGTAAACACAAGCTTTACAGGAAAATATCCTAAATTAAATTTCTTCATGAGACAGGAATATTGTTATTTTGCACGTATAGTACATAAGTGTCACATAAAGCTCTGCTAATTTGTTAGAATTAGCAACAACAAAAATTGCAGGTGAATAAATCTTATGGTATATTTTCTTTCCAAGATCGATACAGAATTTTTAATATTTTAAGCTACTTCTTCCCATTTCCAGTGCTCGATTTTGTCACATCTTGTTTTTTTCTGCATCCTTCTTATCAACTATAAACCTACCTGATTTTAAATCTGTTGTAAGTCAGAAAGTGAATCGTTTAAAAGTTAGGAAATCCTTTGAATGAGGTATTGATTCAAAATTAGAATCTGCTTCATTTTCAAGTGGATAGAGTAAGCTTTTGTCAGACGATGTAACGATAGAATCCCAAATGTCTTTCTTTAGTCCACTATCTCCTTCAAAGTCTATATAATTCTCTATAAAATTCTCTATATAATTCTCAAGAAGACCTAATAGTAAGCATCCATCAGATCGATAGCACTGGAGACAATGTTCTTGGTGTCAATGTCTTTGACCTGATCGGCTATTTGAAGTTAGTGGCCATGCATCTAGCTGGCTAATCTATGGCAAACTGCTGGTTAGCCTTTTAACAGCACTGTTGTCAGGGTTGTGTGGTTCCACAAAACCAAAATTGCACTTTGTTTGTGGGCACTCTTTTGAAATACCGTAATACTTCGAGTAATATTTCGAAAAAACACTCACTTAGAAGGACATTTATTAGAAATTGATAGAAAATGGGTCATTAAATCTTGTGAGATTACATCAAGAGCAGGAATGGAGTATCCTTTGAAATCGTGTGGCCTGGCGCTAGCAGTTTATGTTACTCAAGATACGTTGATCTCACGCTTTAAACAAGAGAAAAATTATGAAGCAGGAAAGCTTTACTAGAACGTCAGCTGCTTAATTTTCCGAAATCAAATAAATTTTTGATCTCGCCAGCTATACTTGCTGAATTCACTGGCCATTGATATGTCGTGCATGGACAAGTTTTCAAATAATGAAGACAAAAAATTTGACGTAGTTGAAAACCCGAAGAATGATAATGGTGGTTTTACCAATCAAATTCTACCGTAAGTATCTTCTGCCAACAAAGTATATTCTGATCAATGATCACCTCAAACATAAAATACGTCTGACAAAAAATGGACTAATTTATTTTAGGGATATTTCGTCTTAGAACATCTAGTTCTAGGCCTGGCAACAGATCTCATGTATTGAAGTTGGATAAAATCAATCATCATCATCACCATTATTGTTCGACCTCAGTCGATATGATGGATTGAACAACCTTCCTCCAGTAGTATCGGTCTTCCATAGCTTCTTTAAGGTCTTGACCTGGTAAGCCAGTATCTCTTATAATGGTATCTAAGAAAGTCAATTTGCCAGAGCGTTTTCCGATGAATTGGGGTTTCCAGAGTATTAGTGATGAAATCACTTCTGAAGTTGCTCTATGGCAATNGGAGTATCCTTTGAAATCGTGTGGCCTGGCGCTAGCAGTGTATGTTACTCAAGATACGTTGATCTCACGCTTTAAACAAGAGAAAAATTATGAAGCAGGAAAGCTTTACTAGAACGTCAGCTGCTTAATTTTCCGAAATCAAATAAATTTTTGATCTCGCCAGCTATACTTGCTGAATTCACTGGCCATTGATATGTCGTGCATGGACAAGTTTTCAAATAATGAAGACAAAAAATTTGACGTAGTTGAAAACCCGAAGAATGATAATGGTGGTTTTACCAATCAAATTCTACCGTAAGTATCTTCTGCCAACAAAGTATATTCTGATCAATGATCACCTCAAACATAAAATACGTCTGACAAAAAATGGACTAATTTATTTTAGGGATATTTCGTCTTAGAACATCTAGTTCTAGGCCTGGCAACAGATCTCATGTATTGAAGTTGGATAAAATCAATCATCATCATCACCATTATTGTTCGACCTCAGTCGAGATGATGGATTGAACAACCTTCCTCCAGTAGTATCGGTCTTCCATAGCTTCTTTAAGGTCTTGACCTGGTAAGCCAGTATCTCTTATAATGATATCTAAGAAAGTCAATTTGCCAGAGCGTTTTCCGATGGATTGGGGTTTCCAGAGTATTAGTGATGAAATCACTTCTGAAATTGCTCTGTGGCAATGGCCTGCAAATTGTACTCTTCTAGATTTGACCAAACTAGATGCTGGTGAAAGGTTGCCATAAATTTGACTCTTGGTTGGATGTTTTTTCCAAGATAGGCTTTTAACTCGCATAAATAGTTTTGTATAGCACCCACCTAAACACTTTTATGCTCTTTTAGATAGAGTCCAAGTCTCTGATCCATAGAGCAGAATTAATGCAACGAGGGCCCGAAATATTTTGACTTTGATGGTAATGTCAAGTTTAGATGTCCATAGTTTATGCAGTTTGTTGCATGCTGACCATGCCATGCCTTTCCTAACAAGAAAATATTTTTCTGAAGAAGAAATAAAAGAACCCAAGTATTTGTTATCGTCTTTGGATTTTAAGTTAGTTCCAGAAAGAGTTTTAATAGGTTCATTATTTGTCTGATTAAAGCTCATATATTCAGTTTTTGGCTCATTACGATGTAGACTAACATTGTTGGCTGCTGACTCTAAAGCCAATAAGAGAGTTTGAGCATTTGCTAATGACCCACTTATAATAGCAATGTCATCAGCGAAATCTGTGTCAGTGACGTGTACAGCTGGATAACGAGAACTTTTTCGGGGTACGATTTCAAGGCCTTTGTTACTTATAGTGTCTATTGATACTCTTAGAATGTAATCAACAACTACAATAAATAGAAATGGTGCTAGTGTTTCACTCTGTAGAATGCCTGCTAACCTGTCAAGGGCTGGTGTTCCTTCATCTGGACTCAAAACTGTAGCTGTAGTATTTGTATATAAGATCTTAGTAGCATCTATTATTTCATCTGGAATACCATGAAGTTGGAGTATTTCAAACATCATAGATCTATCAACAGAGTCGAAGGCCTTACTAAAATCAATGAATACTAGGGCTAGTTCACGACTGCAGTAAGACATCTCCTCAATGCGTAAGGCTAAAATTTTTCATAATGTTGATCATCCAGAACGAGAAGCATTTTGATTCTTTCGGAGAGGTGGAGCAACATGTGGTATAAGCCGGTTTAATAGTAGTTTATTAAAAATCTTTGCTGCAATAGGCAGCAAAGATATACCTCTATAGTTGGTAGGTAGAAACAGATCACCTTTCTTGGGAACAGGTATAATTTGTGACTTTCGCCAAATATCTGGACATACTCTATTTTCAAAGCAGAAGTTACAAATATTTAACAGGAGTTGGTGGAAACTATTGTCTTTCCAAATAATGGTGGGAATGTTGTCTGGTCCAAATGCCTCGAAGATTTAACACTATTTAAAACAGTTTTTAATTCCTTGTAAGAAAATTCAGATATTGTAATATTAAGTGGTTTAGAGACCGGAACCATTGGTAGTGTAAATTTATCTGAAAGTTTTGTTTGTTTTCCTAAAAGATTGTTAAAATGATTGAACCAGCTGATTAACCTATTTTTCGCAGTACCTCCTTTTATTCTGGTGGTTGGTTTTGAGCTGGTTCCTGAAAGTTCTTTAATGATTTTCCACATTTCATGATGCATATTACTAACATGAAATTTTCAAGATTGTCGATTTTTCCCATAATTTATGAGGCTTCAGCATTTAGGTATGCATCATCTAAGGTTTTTTGGCTAAACCATTGGCACCCTACTATTTTACTTAATGATTTCATCATTTTTTAAGAGTTTCAGTAAAATAGGTTGTTAACTTATTGTGTGTTTCTTTATTTTAACAATCAAAATTTTTCCTTCTGATCTACCTCTTGTCTCCTCTTCTTTTGTATTCCTTTCCTTCAAAAACCATTTTTAAAACAACACCATAAAAATCATTTGTAATGTGCCTCTCTTTCGTAGGGATTTGTTTCCATACCTCTTCCATACTCTATCCCCATTTTCCCTGTGGTTAAAATAAGCTTGCTATTTTTGTTCAGTTTGTTTCCCTAATTTTCACCTGCTTCTCATCCAAATGCTATTATATCTTTAATTTCTCGGTATTGCATTTTCTCGGCAATATCTAGGTAATTCCATTTTTAATGCCATATAAATTATAAACGTTATTGGCTATCATAGAACTTAGATATTTCTTGAATTTGAAGGTGCCGATGAAAAGGTTTCCTATCATCAGGGAACTTTACTTTAAACTCACCACGTCTGTACATGGGCAGACCTGATAATGAAGAATACTAAACCATTGACATGCATACTGATTAAAAATATAGCGAATGTTTATAAATTCTCCCTCTAAATAATTTACATCAAAACCCACGTTTATCCTCACAAACGCTATGAAGCTAGACCTTCATATATTAAAATACTAGACTCGGTCTTCCTATAGCTTAATATCACTAAAGTGGATTGTTCTATTATTGTCGTGATTTAAATTGATACTGGCTTCTTGTTAACACCTACCAAATATTAATGCATTGTAGTTGTTCAAACTGATTCAAAAATGTCCAATACGATGTTAAAATGTTTGTTATTTCGTCGCTTCATGCTTTATCTTATTATTTTGTTTGATCAACTGACAAGACATAAAGAAATTTTTCATAACATTGCCATCCGGTGATGTTAGCTAAAATAGATCTAGAATGCTTGATAGAGACACTGCCTTAAGTAGAAATTGACTCGTTACGGTTTTTGTTTTTTAACACTTAAACCTTAAAATTTTTATCTTTTATCTTTTTTATCCAATCTCACTTCAAAAAACTAGTTCTTTTCTTCACTTTTTTACATATGTTGTTTATTAAAGTATGTTTTGAAAATTCAAAAAAGCAACAAATGTCAAGCCAGAGACTAGAGAAGCACGGCTTGAGTGGTATGGTTTTAACATAAGAGAAGGATTGTTAAAAAAATGAAGCATGGCAGCCTTGAGAGCCTTAAGAAAAAGACATGCTATCACGTACTTTAATTGCATATTTTTATTAAGCAGAATAAGATAGAATGCTGAGCTACAGAGCTTCAGTGTAGCAGCTGTAGAAAATTAAAAAGATATTAAAAAGCGGCCAGACTGACCTTAGTGTTGCAAAATGTCAGGAGACACTCTTTTTTTTATTATTGTCAGCTTTCTCAGTAAAACAAAATTCTTTTCTGTGTCCTTACAACGACTTTACTTCAGCATCTAGTTATATATTGCATTTTTCTTTCTGATTTCTTACTGTCCTATTGTCAGACCCCAAGTTCCAGGATAGGAAAGGAGGGTTGTGGGTATGCTCTGGATAAGTAGTCTACCATAAAATAGAGCCACACTACAAAATCGCTAGCATCATCTTTACAAAATCATTATACCTCTAGTGATTATTGGGGAATAGATTCAGTAATACATCGTATGACAAGTAGGGATGTAAGACAAAAAAGGGCAGAAGCAGAAATATAGGACTGATAAAAATATGAAGAGATACTGTGTGAAAAATTTAGGCGTCAGCAAAATGAAATAGACCGACTCATGATGGTTGTTAGCTTGGGAAAAATAGATTGGTTTTCAGAATATACGAAGTTAGATGAGAGCCAGTCAAGGAGCCGTGGCTTAATGGTTAGTGCAACTGCACAATAACCAAGAGTTCCGGGTTCGATTCCCCGAGCTGTCGAGGAGAATTTGGAACTTTGCAAAGAAAAAAAAGCCATTGGTTGGCGTCAGGAAGGGCATCCGGCCAAGAAATTTCTTACTGCCAAATTAAAGTCCCTCTGAAGGGCATCGTCTGAGCCCCAATGACGTTAAAACTAAAAAAAAAGATGAGAGCAAGTCAATGCCTGCAAAATTAGAGCAATATTGATTTCCAGATACGCAAAGACAACATGATACAGCGCTACTCACTGAGAGTTTGCTCAGGGAATAGTGCGTAGTTAACCACTTAGTGGTATGCAGTGTGTTTTGTCGAGTAAAAATTCTAAATTTTGTTCTCCTTGTATTTTGATTTAGGGAGAATAGTTATTAGAAAAAAATGGAATGACATATTTAAAACATTTATTTGAGTGTTTCTCTATGTACAAAGTCTCGTCAACTCACATAAATATTCATCTGCAAATTCAAAAATTTAGACGATCTGATATAGCTTCCTCTCTCAATGACGGGCATCGTTTGTGGTATAATAAGTCGTATAATAAAAAAGTGGATAAAAGTAGTGATACTTCAAATGAAATAACAAATTGCTTTAAATTCTGTGGGAATCATGAACTCTCCATTCGATGCCATAACGAAGGTAAGATTTAGCCTAAACAAGATGTGTTTCAAAATTTATTGAGTGATTTCGCGATTAGATAGCAAACTTGTTGATCATCTTTGAAATTCTGCAGTTTTTAAAGGCACAAGCCATGGAATTCAAAAGGAATAATTGGAGTGTATGTTTGGCATACAATATACGAAGAAAACCTGCACAAAGATGTACAAGCAACTTCATTTGTCTCTGTTAAAGCCAATGGTACATTGAATATGCCTTGTGTCACGTATCTGTTCTGACTCCTAGATCTATAATTATCGCAAAGTTGTTGAGAGTCTTCGTGGATTTTTACATTCAGGTGATTGCACTGCCGAAGGGCTAAGCAAGATGCTCGACAATGAAGTTTTGGTATATGTTAAAAAAATTGACCCCCCAGTTGTATGATGGAGCTGCTGCGATGAATGGTACAACTGAAGGAGTCCAAGTCAAAGACAGGTAGAAATATTCATATGCCTTTTTGGTCCACTGTTATGCACAGGAGTTGAACAATTTAAAAATCCAAAACATTGCATTATCTATTCCTTCACTAAAGATATTTTTTTCAAATTTATCTTCGGTCTTAAATTTTTTTGGTCAATGTCAACAAAAAGGAAGTCTCAGTTTTATCATTAAAAAAAGATGAAATTTTCACAGCTGAACAATATGCAGCATATTTGAAATGAAAAAAAAATTGAACTGCTTGTTGTTTTTTTTACCGTGGTAAATGAAAATGGTTCGGATGGTGCTTCAATATCTTAAATAAGTGGCTTTTCTTATATTTCTGTTTTTTCTTCATTTAGTTTATCAAATATTTTTTAACATTGAGCAGTTGATTTCAATATTTCAAATTTCTGATGCAATCAACACATGCACTGAAGCTATTTGTGGGATAAGAGATGGAGTTGATAAGATGCTATCTTAAAAACGAAAGTTCCTTTCGTTATGAAGAGATAGCTCCTCTTCAATGGAAGCATGTAATTTGTTTTGTATTGCAACAAGTGAGAACAGTATTTTAAATTTACTGATTATGATTTACCTGCATAAAAAAAAATTGTTAACGATGAAAAAAACCAAACTTCAAGCTGATAAACAATGCACGTTTTTATCAACTTTAGTACTAAATTTTTCAAGGAACGCCTGGTAGTTGCTTCCTCTAACTACTGAATGCTCATCAAAGAAATATTGCGAACAGTTTAAAGATTTTTCATAATAATGAAACATTAAATAATTTAACTAATGTTACAGATCTTTATTTATTCCATTGGAGTAAGAATCTCACAGAAACATTCTAAGGCGTTTTAGAATTAGTTGAAGTGGCATTGACTACACTAGTTTCTCGCATGGGACATACTAGACTAGCATGGGACATACTAGAGTAGCATGGGACATACTAGACTAGCATGGGACATACTAGACTAGCATGGGACATACTAGACTAGCATGGGACATACTAGACTAGCATGGGACATACTAGACCAGCATGGGGCACACTAGACTAGCATGGGACATACTAGACTAGCATGGGACATACTAGACTAGCATGGGACATACTAGACTAGCATGGGACATACAAGACTAGCATAGGGCATACTAGACTAGCATGAGACACACTAGACTAAATGTACCGGCAATGCTAATAACCAATGCCAAACTTGTTGTAGACCAAGACGATGTTAATATTAAAATTACAAATAAATTTTCAATGCTAAAAAATAGGATGAATTTTCTTTATCAAGATTTATTTCAATTACTCTTCATATCTGTATGCTTTATTTCACTCTTACATTTCTTCTTTTCATTATGGTATCACTTAATAAGGTAGTAGACTAGCTATTGACAATTCAATATGATGTTTAAAGTGTGTGGGCCCTAAAACAAACCCTTTCCTATGTAATGCTCCAAACGTTATTAAAATGTGCTTACTATGTTTGAAGCTGCAGATAAACATTTTCTGTACATATCAATAATCGACGACGACATTATTGTGACATGCTCCACTATCAAACATTATCACGGCGCCACTGAAGGTAACCTTCACAGTGTTTTTGAGCTTTAATGTCTCTCTATTAATTTGGCACTGAGGAAGAATAAAATTATTAGAAGGAGTCTTTACTTATTTCATTCAAGGTGCTATATTTTTGTCCACTGTACAGACAAATTTTTAACCATAGATATACATATATATGGATGTATACAAATATATATACATATATATATATATACATACATTTGAAATAGTTGAACAGAAAGACCAACATATACCAAAAGCCTGTCTTTACATTTATAGCTAAAAGTGATAGGAATAAAACATTGGTAAAACTAATGCTGCTGTAAGACCAGTTTCAATACATGTGCAAATGGTGTATAAAGATTTTCATCCTCTGGTGTGCTTTTTTATTTGGAGTTTTGTATCTAATTAATTATATTTTATTTTTTAACTTTAGTAAAAGAGCAACTGTCTATTACAATCAAATTCCAAGAGAGAAAATTAAGTTCTCAGTTTTTTCATCATTGTAGATGAGGAACTCATGTCCAAGAAAGCAGCACTTTTGGTAAAACCAATGTTTGTTGGTGCAAGGAAGCCATGATAATTGATACTTCTTTCCTTAATGTAACACAAACTATAATGCATGCAAGTTTTCCTGAACTCAATAATTTGCAGTGTTTTTAAGTGTGTAAACCCGACAATCAGCATCAATATATGTATATATATATATATATATATATATATATATATACAAAGGGCGAAACAGTACTGTCTGTAGCTTGAGTATATATATATATATATATATATATATATA
>RDPX01000113.1:1259379-1272450 GCA_003991215.1 Morbakka virulenta | reverse complement strand
TGAACAGGTTGAACAAGTTGAACAGGTTGACCAACACAGAACATCTAACTTAAATACTTTACTTAATCACTTAACTACACTTTAAATACACTACTAAATACACCGTTTTTTAAATCAGGGCCTTTAAATGATAATATGAACAATGATAATACTCATTCATAACATAACAACTTACACTGCGTGAAATTCCAAGTTGATCAAATTAAAACTATTCTATTATACCGTGTTCAATTCTCTTAGAAAAAGCGATGACAGAAGTAAACGTGATTCTGGGGGGCAATCTTCCAGGGGGCAATGTCCCAGGGGGCAATTCTACGGGAGGCAATTCACTTGGAACCCACGTCAGCAAAATATTGAATGCAAAAGAAAGTTTAGAAATCTTATTCTTACCTGAACTTCTTGGTTCTGTCACTCCAACTCCGACTACCTTTGAAATTTCGAACTCGGAATATTCTGGATCTGTATTTGCCATCTTAATGTATCTGTGATCACATACACATTCGTAACAAAGCAAATGATATCATTTCCTCTTTGCCAACAGTTTTCATTGAGATTTCGCAACAAACGCGGTCAGAGGTAATGTTTGCACAAACAACAAAAACTTCATGCAACAGTCCCCACTGTGCTAATTTTGACTCGGATCTAATGGGAATAATGGAGAATTATGGGGAATTATCCAGAATTATTAGGACTTATTCAGAGTTATTGAGAACTATGAGAACTGTTGAGAATTTTGGGGAATTGTGCAAGGTTATTGAGAATGATGAGATTTTTTTAGAATTATTGTAATCAATAAGAATTCTGGGAATTATTGAGAATTATTGAGAGTTATTGGGAATTATTAAGAGTTGATTAAGAATTATAAGAATTATCGGAATCATTTGGGAATTATAAGAAACTTTTTTGAGAATTATGTCAGTGATTTACCCCTCGGTGAAACCCATACTAGGATATGTAATTTCATAATCCTTTAACAATGCTACTGTAATAGGTCTGTGTAAACGTATGACAAACGTAAACACTCTTGTTCTGACAAACATTATTACGTGTAATACCATAACTTGACTTCCATGTTCTTGTCTTAACTTGTCTAAATTAGTACCAAAGAGGGTTTTGCTTGAAACATTTAACACATTTAATTGCATCTGCAATACATTAAAAGAGGGATTAAATTTCCGTTCATGAGAATAAGAACGTGATAAGAAGGCCAAAACTACCTACGTGTGCAAACTCGTCCCAATGATTGCGTGGACAATTTTTAAGGCTGTCACAGAAAATAGCTGAATGATGTTTATACTATATTATTCTTATCATTGAACGAAAAAGAACAAAAATTCAACCTTGCTTTGCAACCATTCATAAAACGTTTTTGTCGTGTTGTTCTGTGAAGAAAAACTTCTAGCGCTGGATAAAGACTAAAACTCCTGCGCGTAATTAATTCCTATTTTAATTTTTGTGTCGTTGTCAAGGTATATGCCTGTGTTTCTCCTGCTTTCGATAGTGATACCCTTTTGAAAATTGTTACTGAACGAAATATTTTGTTTGGTACTTGCTCTCTTTATAGACTCGCAAGGAAGCTGCAAAACGGCTTCTTCTTGAGATTTTCGCAACAAACAAAGAGCCGTTGTCTATTTCTTTGTTGATGAGGTCAAGTTAAAGTGAAAAATTTACAGACGATTTTTAAGTGTGTGTAATGATAATGCTATGGATTATAGCAACGTACACAAGTGAATCTGTTCTCTGAATGCTGAAAAATTAGTAACTATCACCGTAAATAACAACTCAGATTCTTGTTGTCTTTCCACGTCTGTTAATCCTGCCGATAAAGCAAGACCAGATGCTCTGATCAGACCTACTAGGTCCATATCACTTGAGGGATAAAGTGTAGCAATAAACTCTGACACTTTTTTACTCATTTTCGTAGAAGTAATGTCACTGTCAATACTTTAACTGGGTCTTTCACAACCTGATATACATAATGACACACTAACTGTGTCATAAGCGAACTAGGCAATTTACTAACTTTAAATATTAGCTAATGATAGAAAGTAGTCTGGGAGAAAGAAAATTAATGCTGTCCACTCTAGGCGAAAATTGTGGAGGAATTTTATAGCAATTCCAAAAATATATTGGGGTAATCATGCTCATTTAGAGCCTTCCTTGACTTACAGAATAAACCTCTACTGTTGTAATAATTATTTTTAAAACCCTTGTAGACAGAAAGAATCTATATACTTGGCTAATAATGTATTGATATGCATTTTAAAGAAGTACGCTTTGGTATAGAGGATTGAAATGTCAAAGATGCGGATATTCGTAGTGATTGAAATGTTATCAATTTTCCTTGACAGATTTCGTCTTGTTTATAGTCAAATCAGGAGAAATATTTTCCTATCTCCTACCCTGCTAGAGTAAATTTTAAAACCTGTGTAGTTTAATTTTAAAATGTTTATAGTTGTTAATGATGATTGGATTATTATAATTATAACTGATATTTTAATTCTTGAGACTCTTATCGATATTGCAGGAACTATCATTCTACTTGGTATTGTTGCTTTTGCTTTGTCTGCTATTTTTATGGATGCTAAATGGATGCTAAATGGATGCTAAATGGATGCTAAATGGATGCTAAATGGATGCTAAATGGATGCTAAATGGATGCTAAATGGATGCTAAATGGATGCTAAATGGATGCTAAATGGATGCTAAATTGATGCTAAATGGATGCTCTTGTTAGATTTTAATGCGAAGGAATGATAACTAATTAAATAAACAGAATGTTTAACCTGGACTATGAACTTATCAAGCAATTGTGTCAAATGTCAACCATAATTGTAAACCTTAACCTTAGACAATTGATGTTTAATTACAAGGTTATCATCTGATTACCGACTAGCCCCAGGTCAGCAAACTGGTCTTATAATCACTAGGAGTTAACCAATGTTCATCTATCTTTTGTCTTTAAAATACACAGTACATGAATGTAAGGTAGAAATGTCAGCCTTTGCATTACGAAATTGTAATTATCAGAACAGGAAACATGTGGTATGTGGTAAGAGAAGGTTATGGTATTGGAAAGAATTGATAGATTGCTGCCCACTTCTTTATTTTTGAAAAGGAGAAGACAATGACGTTCATCAATCTCTGTAAAAGTTTTCAGGCCAAGAACACGAAGCCTCGCAACTGGTGTCTGAAGTTCGGATGGAGATCATTACCCGTGAACGATTAAAAAACCAAGTAAAGAAGACGAAGTGGGTAGACAACAAGATCGAACAAGTGATGGCTGAGGTAGCTAAATTGGCACTTCGCCCTGAACTGGTCAAAAGTGAGATGAACTGGGAAAGGAAGATTACCGTTGTGGTTCGTCGTAATCATCGCAAGTAAAGATGACTCGATGGCCAGGGAAAAGCTCATCCAACAGTAGACTTTTGGATCGACGATGCTCAGAGAATGATCAGTAACCTTGGATTGGAAGGCGGAGAAACAACAAATTTTTTGAGTGAAAACCTCGGTGGATTTGCAAAAGACGCAGTAGAGTAATAACCCTTCCACTCTATTTGCACTTCTCAGGATCTACTTCAAGTTTTGAAGACTCGTTTGGTCCATGACAGTCTATGTGCCAAAAATTAAAGGGGCTTTATGATATAGCACAAAAGAAGGAATAGTCGCTCCAGGAGTTTGCCTATGCATTATGTGGATTATAACGAGATGTAACAAGGCAGGTTGAGGATTTGATGCCCGATATGAACAAATCCCTAAAAGAGCGATAAAAGAGAATTTGCATGACCTAAAACTTAGACGTGACCAGAAGAAGTAGAGACGGCA
Source organism: Morbakka virulenta (assembly GCA_003991215.1). Lineage (NCBI taxonomy): Eukaryota > Metazoa > Cnidaria > Cubozoa > Carybdeida > Carukiidae > Morbakka > Morbakka virulenta. Next base: position 1,268,625 of record RDPX01000113.1, on the reverse strand, counting down.
AGACCCAGAATCCACTTTTTTGGAGACAGGAGAAGAAGCTGACTATGGAATACAAAAGAGCTTGGGTCGAACTAGACGAGGAAAAGTACGGAAAAGCTTTCTTGAGGATTTCTAAACAGAAGAGACGTTTGAAGTCAATCTTGGCGAAAGCAAGTTGATGTTGAAGCTGGTAGAGGGGCAAAAGCTCTTGGCAGATGGACTTATATCGCAAGAAGATGCGATCACCAAGCAAATGGAATGACAGAGCCAGTTGATAGACAATAAAAAAGAAATGGTTCAAAAGCTAATGAAAACACACCACTACCACCACCAAGAACAACAACCAATCCTCCGGTTACTACTACTACTACTATTACTACTTCTTCTTTTACTACTTCTGTTAATAATAAAAATTATCATTAATAATAATAATTATCAGTAATAATTTTTAATGATTAAGAATCTTACAATACTTAATGTCACTAGATGTATGGAACCATAACGTTGTGACAGGAAAAAAGAAACAAACAAATAAGCATTAATCTCAACTATACCATTAATGCTCTTCTAGCACCATAAGCCCACTGCTACTTTTCCAAATAATTTGGTCACTATTACTGCTATTAAACGTACTAAGGAGTACAAACGCCATACTAAGTACTAACCTGCACTTTCATTTTTACCACTATTACCAAGAGTTACTATTGTTGCTGCTACTTCTACCATTTACTACAAATACTATTAATACTACTATTTCTGCTGGTGCTATCTCAGCCATCACTTCGCTTTTGCTGCAAACATCATTACTGCATATTATCAATATTATTCCATATTAAAACATATGTAACCATAAAGATTTCTACTACCATCATGGATGCGATTTGAAATTATACTGGAGTCACTACTGTTTTTAATACTGTTAACAATACTCCTTGTACCATTAAAATTATTGTGTTGGATGTTCTGCTGCAAGGAAGGATTTGGATGCTCCTTCTAACACTTTTACTTCTGTGGCTACCCTTGCAATTCAAAAAAAGACAGAAAGCAGCTTTTGTGACTAATTATTATTTATAATTTTAAATTTTATTAAATTAAATTATATTAAATTGAATTAAATACAATAAAATAAAACTAAATTAAATCAAATTATATTATATTATATTATATTATATTATATTATATTATATTATATTATATTATATTATATTATATTATATTATATTATATTATATTATATTATATTATATTATATTATATTATATTATATTATATTATATTATATTATATTATATTATATTATATTATATTATATTATATTATATTATATTATATTATATTATATTATATTATATTATATTATATTATATTATATTATATTATATTATATTATATTATATTATATTATATTATATTATATTATATTATATTATATTATATTTTATTATATTATATTATATTATATTATATTATATTATATTATATTATATTATATTATATTATATTATATTATATTATATTATATTATATTATATTATATTATATTATATTATATTATATTATATTATATTATATTATATTATATTATATTATATTATATTATATTATATTATATTATATTATATTATATTATATTATATTATATTATATTATATTATATTATATTATATTATATTATATTATATTATATTATATTATATTATATTATATTATATTATATTATATTATATTATATTATATTATATTATATTATATTATATTATATTATATTATATTATATTATATTATATTATATTATATTATATTATATTATATTATATTATATTATATTATATTANATTTTTTTATATTATATTAAATTCCTCGCTGTCTTTTTCTGTATTTTCCTGCCCTGAATTGAACTAACTACAGGAAAAAATAGTGCCTGTAAAAGTTGTAAATTTCTTAAAAGGATAAGAAAAGATATATGTTTAAACTTATATTGTGTTACCCATATAAACAATATGCCTAACTATGAGACAGAGATACAACAGCTACTTAGATAACACTGACCAATGCAGAAATGTTCTCTCAACAAGCATAAAATCGAACTTTTGCCAAATTTAAAAGAAACAGAGTCACAATAAATTAATTCTAAACTACCATGCACGTCTTAGCTACTGTAATACACATGCCTACTCTTATAACTGAATAAGCTCAAAAGCTTAAAAATAAATAAATTCGGTCCTTATTATGAAAAAAGTATGTGTAGATTGTAGGAATATTTCAGATGTAGTCAAAATAACATTGTCATATTACCAGCAGCTGTATCGGTAGTCATAACAAATGTATTAATAGCAGGATTGGTATTATCTGTACTAATAGTGCCAGTAGTAGTGTTTGTAGTCATAGCAATCCATAAGGAGCACAAGCAGTGTATATAGTGATGTTGGCAAAGGTGACCTGATTCGATGTAATCTGGAGAACTCAAATTTGATCAATATCCTTTTAAATAATATCGATTTCAGCATTTCTTATTGTGGCAAGCGTTTATTCCTTACACTACAGTACTCTTTGTTATCTATTAATTGTAATAATCTAGGATAATGTGCAATCAAAAAGCAAAAGACCTACTTTATATATAGCCTAATGCCGAATTTTAAATCCATTTTGAAAACAGGTACAACAGAATCATTATGGTGAAGTGATACATTTTCTTAATTGCAGTAAACATTCTAGTTTTCTGTAGTGTAAAAGCAAGTTTTACTTGATAAATGTTTCCATATGCTTAGAATACATCTTTTGTGGTTGCAACACACTCAGAAAAATAAAAGCAGCCTAACATCTCTGGATAAAAATACATATATTTTAAGTCCTCGTATTAATACCCTAATCTCTAAGTAACAATAAGTTTAAATTATTTAAGTTAAATTAAAACATTTATTCTGTATTGATGGAGCAAGGAAAATTATCTTCTTTAAACTACACATTAAACATATAAAATTTAAATTTAGACACACGGAAAATTTTAGCCAATCATCATTATCCGTGTCCAATATTTCTACCGGGTAAGCATTTCTGTATATTCCTTCTCTACGTTGTACTCTTCTGGTAAGATGATAGTTGCAGACAAAAATATGGGGAAAAAGACTTTCCAGGGATAGCCAAAAACTACACATTAAACATATAAAATATAAATTTAGACCCACGTAAAATTCTAGGCAATCATCATTATCCGTGTGCAATATCACTACCAGGCAAGTATTATTGTATATTCCCTCTCCACCTTGTTCTGTTCTGGTGTCACGATCATAGAAATAAAAACCAAAAAAAGACACTATTGCCTCAGACAAGTTTAACAAAGTGGCTTTGTTCCACAAAGTTTAACATTAGGCTTTAAACTAACCGAAGTTTGAAGTTCATTTTCACTGAGATTCTTTCTGGCCAACGCGGTTTCGTCTGGCAATTGGTCCAGATAAGTGTCAGCGAAAAGGTTTGACCAAAATAAAAGTAATTATAATTGGGATAATAAACAAAAGCTGTTACAAGTTCTAGTTTGTTGTGTTTCTTTGCATTATCTAATAATCAATTTTAAAATATTATTATTTTTTACACTTACTTGGACACTTGAAAACGACAGCAGGCGGGTAACTTTAAAAATGCTAAATTTCAACATCAGTGTACAACACTAAGCTACACATCAGAAATAACGAACACATTTTGGCCGATGTAATAAATTGCTACAAGGCAACAAAAGATCGTTTGTTGCGCTTTGGATTTGTTGTCCTTGACAAAATTGTAAACAAGCTTAGTATTTCATGCTTGGTTGTATTTCATGCTTGTTTGTATTTAATGCTTTAATTACATTAACAGAAAAAAAAGATTCAATTTTAAAATTCTTTTAAGGTTTTTCTGTCCAATATCAGCTTCAAAAGAAAAATACTTATAATACAAATTTAAACCGAGCTTTGTAAGAGCAAAGTAAATATCGATAGATAAGCTTCTTTCCTAAAGTATATTTATTGATATAATGGTGACGCGGTTAAGATGAATTTAATATCAAATTACTAATGAGATTATTGATGTGTGAACAAAGGTAAAATAAATGAATCAAGCAAAGCTAGTAAAAAGACACAAGCTTCATACAAAAGAAAACCAAGATGTTTATCAATAAAAACAACAACAACAAATTATGACCATTGTTACAGTATAATGCAAACAAGTGCACTACATGAAAACTTGCAGAGCTGCATTTAAAAATATTATTATTATGTTTCTTTGATAAATTATGAAAATTATGTTACTTCTTGAGACACGGTATAGAAGAATGGATGGGAGCTTTATTGATTCATTCTTGGAATACCAAAATGTGAAAATTAAGAAGCAAAATTGAAATAAAAAACAACTCTAGTTAACCCATGGCTTTTCTTCAATTGCAGGATTTCTGTGATTATAAAATTCAAAATATCCAGATACTTTGTCATGGTAGTAACAAATAACAAACCTGTTGAATCCTTAAGAAACGTAATGAAATTTTATATTGAACAGCTATTTTATTGTATATTATAACTTGAATTAACCTGATACTTTCTTAAAATGTACAAATTAAACTCGACTGGAAAGACACACATCATTAATATTGATAATAATAATTTTTTTTAAACTTCAAGCATATATTTTTTCCATCTTATCATTTAATACAATTATATGCCGTGTATACAATACATCATTACCCTAAGAAATACCACTCACTATCAAGGCATGGTATCAAGGACGCACAGAGTAACGTAGTCACCAATAAAGGAGGGGAGGTTGATCCCATGTCTTACTACGCTGACAGAATATGTAATATGTGGTTCGAATTACCACACATATGATCTTCTATAGGATGTATGAGATTTTGCTTTTATCTTTTATAATAATAATAATAATAATAATAATAATAATAATGTTTTTTGTAGAAAAATTCCAACAAGTCCAACTGCAATGTGTAGTTAGGTTAGGATTATATTAATGATTTATTTATGTCATCTCCCAATAGTGCAAAAGAGGAATTTCCGTATATCATTGTAAAATTTTATCATTCACTTCTAAGAATTTAGCTCTAAGTATCAATGTCGACGTTTAGAGAGAGTCAAAAATTCGACCTTGCTGCCTGCATTCAGAATTATGCGAAAATTACAATAAAACTACTTTATTATCTTTCTTTGGGGTACGAAGTCTATCTCACTTATATTTGCTTGAATTTAAAACAATCTCATACAGATAAGTAGCCAGCTCGCCACCGATCCAATGAAGAAATGATGCCAAGATATGGCCAAAATGTTTGATTTGTTTGTTTAATTCATTCCCTTATAATGCCCATAAGCATCTGTCGTCAGGTTGTTATATTTTTATATATTGTTCTTATTATTATTTCGTTGTGCTAACAACATTCAGTGTCTGTTTTCAGACAACAAGTCCTTTTGCCCAACATGTTGAAGAACATACGCGACATTCTTTCTAAAGGACTAAAGAAAAACGTGCATTGAACCTTCATTAAATATACAATGGAAATATAAGCTCTTGCAAAAGTACAGCCACTTATGCCACTAAACATGGCAAATACCAACTATGTCAACATTACTGATATTAGTAACGGTGTCGAGGATGCCAGTTACAGGGAAACCAATTGACTTGGTGATGACCCTTCTCCCATAGTACTCCGAGCATGGCTTTCCTAAAAAACAATATTGGGGTACCGCGGGGTTCTATTTTTGATACAATACGTTTTGTGTTTTTTGACAATGACAACTTTGTTATCCCTGCTAATACACTTCTTTGTATTCATATTGAAATTTGTCCTCACAGTTCTGTCTCTTGTAGAGAGCTACTTTTATGTTAGAGCTCCATCGAAATACTACAGTGAGCTGATAAGATGCTTTAACAGGGATGGAACCCTATCTTCAAACTATGATTTATATTTTATTCAAAGTGAATTTTACTGCTATTAGATTAACTTGGTCAATAGCTAAAGAAATTTAGATAGACCAAAAGAAATATTTCTTTTTATGTTTTAGTGAAATTTTAAACAGCTGAGCTTCGTGTACTTAAGATCATGTGGTGTGCTCCTCGCTGTCTTTTAATGCATAATTCTTGTAGGGCGGCTTTCATTGGACTGTCTTTTGGATGGTACCCAACTTGTTTTAGAACCTCTTTTAAAATGCTAATATTTAGCGCTATCCGGGAATAGTTGTGATTGCCTAGCATTGGACAGTTTGCATTAAGCCCTTGTTATATATTTTTATGGTAGAATATTTAAGCAGCAAAATAACTTTGTTAACTTTCATATGTATGTACTCCATTTCTGTAGTTATTTCATATTGTATTTTTTAAAATAGGTGTGGTGTAAACAAGCACTTTACTTAGTATGATGACCACATTCAAGTCAAGTAAAATGTGAAATGACGCGGTTTTCAACCTGAAATTCAAATATTCCGTCTGCTATAACAATGGCAGCATGTCACTTTTCCAGAAAAGCATAGCAAAGTTAAATAAGCTGTAATGACATTGGCTCTGATCTAATAACACGACATGTACTTTTGAACCCACAAACGAAAGCTAGAAAACAACAGCTTTTTGTTTTCCCCTAATAGCAACATAAAACATAAGTAGGACTGTATATTGTCACGAAAAAGGAGAATCAATGTTCACTGTGTCAAGACAAAACCTGTACCTGTACAACATTTAATGCCTTACTTTATAAACCACAAACTCAGAAAGGGGATTTTCAATATTCATCTTTAATCCACTTTGTTTATAATAAAACGAGCCATCTGAATGAAAATATTCAGTTCTTTAGATTCAGGATCTGACAAACAATATTATGGTAACCCAGCAGACATACACTGAAGGAGTGATTAAATTCAAGAAACGACATTCTGAGGTCAAATATAAATGAATCAAATGTAAGTGTTATGATAGTTGGTGGATTGCCTTAGATTTTCGTAACAGGGCAACAGACACCCGAGAAAAAAAAAGTAGGCTCTTAATATTTTGTACGTCTAGTCTATAGCAGCTGACCTTGTAAGAACTTTTTTATTTTTATAATCTTGGTCAGTTCAAGTTCATGACTCATTGTCCTCATCAACAAATCTTTTATGATGCTAAAGGAAACGTTTGTGTTCGTTAAAATTAACATTTATTATAGCAAATAATGTGACAGCAAAAATGTGTGGGAAATTGGAGTTGCTCACGACAAAAAAAAATCAGTAATTGTAGACTTCAAACAAATTTCTTTTGTAAAAATAAGAACGGGCTTAAAATATATTATAATCACAAGTCTCTAAAACGACCTCTCTTTCAGGGTCTCACTTTCCTTTTGTTTTTTCCCCTCCAAACTCTCACTCTTCCCCGAACCCTCTATTTCCTCCGTCTCTCTCCTAAATACAAAGAAAACGCGTAATGTCTGACAAATGAGTATATAATACAAGCAGCCGTTGCGTTGCAAATACCCTGACACCAACTTTAGGCTTTCTACAACGCTTTGTTGAATTCGTTCATCTATTGTAGATCACTTGTTGCCTACAAGAAATCCTTTTTGGACCAATGGAGATTTTCACCCTTCGTAGCGTAGAGTAGCAACCAACCAGCGCAAGCTTTCAAATACCCTGACAGCAAATTTGAGCTTCCTACTTACAGAACCCATTGGAAAACAGAAATTTTATGTATATTATGTAAAAAATGTTATACATTTTTAATTGGTTCATTCCGTATAAGCATTTATTTATTATACTACAACCACTACTACAACCACTACTACAACCATTACTACTACTACCATTACTATTACTAAAACTACTACCAACAATAAAAATAATAATACTTTGCGTTGGTGAATTGATGGTTCAAATCTAAGTCTCTGTTGTTAACAATAAACCCACGAGGATCTTTAATTTGTTACCCTCTCGGCTGCTTCAGCCATCATTTATCTTCAGTACAAGATTGTAAAACATCCTCACACCAAAACCAAATTTTTTTATTTTACCTGGTAAAATTTATATTTTGGTTATTGTCTCTATATTTAGGAAATGACCCACTTGAACCATCATCCATTTTGCCCTAGCAGCCACCTTGCTGATAAAACCAAAAATTTACACAGCTTATATTCAGCACAGTGTTGCAAAGTATTATTTGAGCTTTTTACGTTGACGTTTGGATTGTAGTTTCTATCTATGGAAATAGGCCCACATGGCGGACTTTTTCGGTTGTAGCGGGCACACCGGCAGTGTGGACTCAAAATAACATAACCTAACTTCAGCACAGGGTTATTTATTAAGCTTGGCTGAAAGGGAATATCTCCAGTGAAGATGTAAATTATGTTTTACTAAGACATATATTTTGTCTTCAAAATTGTGCTTAGCACTTGGTATTTCATTAGCCTCAGCATAAGGCAAAACAACCAGCTTTCCACAGTCCTTGTGACCCCTTTTGTATTAAACAGAACGGAATAAGTGAATTTACACACCAACATTCATGCTTCTGATGTTGCGGAGAATAAAACATAGTTGAGATATATATTGACAAAACCACATTTTTATGTTGTTTATAACTTTTTTTTACTACAGAGTTTCTTTAACCAAAGGAAGAAATTCTTTTGAATATCGTTATCACATGTTTGATACAATTTTTAAAAACATTAACATTGGATTGTCTAAATTCGTGAGTTATCCAGGTTTTTGGAAAGTTATTTGCAAATAACAGATCTCTTTAATATCAGAATAAACGTCATTATAAATGAAGCAGAAAATAGGGCTATACTGGAAACTCTTTGCTACAAACACTCGATAAATTTATATTTTGTAAAGCAAAATAAATAATTTTGCTCTTAAAAATTATATTATCCTAGATAAGTAGCTAAAATCCTCATAAAATTCTATGCATATTTTTAATTGTCCTATAGGCGCTCGCCAGCAGGCCTAGCACAAGCCGGAGTTGGCCAATAAACAAACACCCAATGCATAAAAAATGTATGTTCTATCCTGTACCTGGAGATAAGTGTTCATTCAGCAAAAACAAGTGTCGGAAGGGAGTCTTTTTTTCATAAAATTCTTCTGGCTATTTTTAATTGTCCTACAGGCGCTCGCCAGCAGGCCTAGCACAAGCCAGAGTTGGCCAATAAACAAACACCCAATGCATAAAAAATGTATGTTCTATCCTGTACCTGGAGATAAGTGTTCATTCAGCAAAAACAAGTGTCGGAAGGGAGTCTTTTTTTCATAAAATTCTTCTGGCTATTTTTAATTGTCCTAC
>RDPX01000113.1:1217960-1229346 GCA_003991215.1 Morbakka virulenta | reverse complement strand
TATATCATCCTTTTGTTCTTTTGGTACTTATGAGCAAAGGGTAAAGCTTCCAACAATTGAAAACTTCCGTCCACACAAACCTTTTTGTTTTCTTCTTGATTGTTGAAATTTAAAAGCAACAGCTGTTTAGATTTTTTCTAATAATTGTGATTTGTTTAATCATAATACTGAAAAGAATGTAACAGGTAATATGACTATTTTGAATGAAAACCAATACTTATTATTGTGGAAAATAAGGAATTTTGCTTTATTGAAATTGTGAATTCAAAGAAAACCCACATACAAGAGGAAGAACTTAGTGTAAATACCATCAAACTTGGAGAGTAGTTTACAATGATTCATGCTGGGAGCTATACTGACACAGCTGTGATCTCCTGCAAATCCCCCCCAAAATTCACCAATGGAATGTGAGAGCGATGTACAGTGAAGGTACAGCATCACAGATCGCACCGGGATTTTTTTTGCGCGCGGGGGGGGGCACCTGGACGTTCTTGGGATAAGTGAAAGCAGATGGACAGGAGCGTGTAGGATGAAGATTGCGACAGGCAGACAGTAATCTACAGTGGAGATGAGGGACTGCATGAGACCAGCACTGCCATCATATTTAGCTAACAAGCAGGAAAATCTCTCATTGATGGAACATCTATTAACAAGAGGCTCATAACAGCTAGATTCTACTCAAGATACAGGAAAGTATCCATCACTCAAATCCAAGTCTATGCCTCATAAAATGGGAAGAAAGATACTGGGAAGGAGCAGTTCTGCCAGACACTGCAGGAAACAGTGGGTGGATGTAACAAGAATGACACCATCATTGTCGTCAGGGATCTTAATGCCAAGGTTGGGAGCTATGACACTGGATACGAGAGGACAATGAGTGTACATAGACTAGGTACACAAAATGACAATGGAGAGAGGCTGTGCGAGTTGTGTCAGTTGAACGGCTTGTGGTAACAGGAATATTATTTCCTATAAAGATATCCATAAGGCAACATAGGTTTCACCAGATGGGAGACCTAAGAACCAAATCGATCATCTTATGATCAGTGGACATTGGAAGTGGTCATTACTTGATTCACGGGTACAGAGAGGAGCGGGTCCAAACAACGACCATTATTTGGTGAGAACAAATATCAAACTTAGTCTTAAGTCACCCAGGAACAAACCTAAGTCAAACCAAAACTCAACAAGGATCGACGGAAGGACAAGGAAGCAAAGAGTAGGTACTGTGAGGGAGTAAGAAGCCATCTTGAGGAGAAATTTAAGATATTGAGAAGATGTGGGTACAGAAGATTGGCTTGGCACAACCCTTTTTTTTTGCAAGGCGACCCCAAAGTGACAAGCCATTGCTGTGGCAATATTTTTATAACCATCAAGAAATTTCTCCAAGCTTGGTTTACCCGACATGTATCCATTTAAGGCTTTAAATGTTTCCTTACCGTACTTATTGTTGGTAACGTTATACACACACTGAATCTTATTGCTAGCATTCTTGCAAATGTGTATCCGGCAAACACAAGCAATATCAATTTACTTCTCTGTACGTCTATGAACGCGTTCAAGCATTGGCCTTTCCCTTCACATGGTTCAATATCTCTTAATTCTGTTATCTGAGAAAGGAACATGCTTGCCTCTTTTAGCTGCTATTTTGCCAAATTGTTCTATACCAATTCCCATCACTAATGGTAGCATCAATTTGTGCCTGGTGTCAAATGTCTTTTTTGCTTTTGCAATAGTAATAGGTATCAAATAAGGCACCTTCAATGCAGTAAAATAAACGAACGTTTAGAGCTCCAGCAATTGCTTCAGAATGACTTTCTCCACCTTCTTCTCCAAAATAATATACTGAGTAGATTATTTTGTTTTCGAGTGCCTCTACTGACCTCATAACCTATTTGTTAGTATGTTTTGCTCAGCAATACCTTGTTTGTTGAGATAAAAATAACAAAAAACAAAAAATCAAAATTTGTTTCAAATAAATGAACCAACAATGAGCATATATTTCTCTGACAATATATTTCGGATTTTTTTAATCCATCTTCAGGTCTAAAAGCAAAAAAAGAAAACGTTTAAAAACAGTTAAAAAATATACATCTGTACAAAAATTCCATCATCTATATCGCACTACATACATACATATAATAAAATCACAAAAAATCAATTACTCGTTTTCTAATTTGAACTGTTATCCTACGCAAATTTAGAAACTAACTGTCAGAATTAAATAAAAAAGTTAAATCTGAATCTAAACTACGCACCAGACAATAAAAACAAGAATGTTGACAAGAAAGAGAGGAGCCGTGGCCTAATGGTTAGTGCAACTACACTGTAACCAAGAGGTTCCGGGTTCGATTCCACGAGCGGGCGACTTTGAAACTTCACAAAAGAAAAAGGCATTGGTTGGCGTCAGGAAGGGGATCCAGCCAAGAAATTCCTCATTGCCAAATCCAAGTTTCTATGAAGGGCACCGCCTGAGCCTCAATTGCTGTAAAGATGTTGACAAGAAAGAGGATGACAATAACAACTAACATTTTTTCAAAACGTATTTCCATGCATATTTTACCTCTAAAAGAAAAGCGCTATTTTTGTTCCAAGAGCATTCCGCTTCTTGGCTCTTTGCCTAAGGCGAAGTGTAGTCATTTACCTTGAACCAAATAAGGCTCTTTGCCTATGACTAATTGTAGTCCTTTACTTTAGACTGAGCGTAGCACTTCGCTAAGACCAAGTGTAGTCTTTTGCTTAAGATTTAGTATGGCCCTTAGCCTAAGACTAAATGTTTCCCATTACCTAAGACCAAGTGTAGTCATTGGATTTAGGCAATATGTAGTCTTTTAATTTAGACCAAATATAGTCCTTTATTTTAGATCAAGTGTGGCTCTTTGCCTAAAACCAACTGTGGGCCTAGTCAGGCTCCTGTGCGTTTGAGACACTTCTCTGCATAACTAGGTGATCTATCATGCTTGAGAACTAATTCTCTGCAAACTAAAAATAAGTGACCATCGGTGGTTTGAGTTGAGGAGAAGCTATTTGTATGTCTCAGTATCCATGGTGTATTGGGCTCCTTCTATCCATCTTTACTCTGTTTGTCCTTCATAGATTGAAAGTTTTGAAAGGCAATATGTTCCATTGTTTACTATGGGCGCCATTAATGAAAAACAAAATTTCAAGAGTATTCCACAAGTTATGGAAAAATCATATTAAAATTAACTGGTAAAAATGTCAAATACTGCTATTCTAAAGAGTGGAATTATGTTTTGTCTTTCAGTAGAATTTTTGCATGTTTTGTAAGCCTGTTGGATTATCTCTTAAGACGGTAGGACAAATTGAGGATAGGTCTCACTTCAACTCGTTCAGTTCTACTTTTTCACCTGATGTTAGCTAGGTATCTTCCAAGGAACGGATTTTGAATTCTCTTTCTCCTGAGGTTGATCTATTGTGTAGGCTAAAGAACTATTGTCATAAAATAAGTATACTTTGCGCTGGTGCGACGACATGGAGCAATATCTAAAAACTCAAAATTTGTTTTAAAGTACTGTATCTTATTCATTTATTCAACATTTCTCACTATGACTTACAAAAAAACCCAAACTCAAGCTACAACGCCAAATGGCTCCCAACGCTTCAAACAACAGAATTCAACTGTATCTTATTCCTTTATCCAACATTCCTTACTGTGTCTTACAAAAAAACCCAAACTCAAGCTACAACGCCTAACGGCTCCCAACGCTTCAATCAACAGAATCCAACTGTATCTTATTCCTTTATCCAACATTCCTTACTGTGTCTTACAAAAAAACCCAAACTCAAGCTACAACGCCTAACGGCTCCCAACGCTTCAAACAACAGAATTCAACTGTATCTTATTCCTTTATCCAACATTCCTTACTGTGTCTTACAAAAAAACCCAAACTCAAGCTACAACGCCTAACGGCTCCCAACGCTTCAATCAACAGAATCCAACTGTATCTTATTCCTTTATCCAACATTCCTTACTGTGTCTTACAAAAAAACCCAAACTCAAGCTACAACGCCTAACGGCTCCCAACGCTTCAAACAACAGAATTCAACTGTATCTTATTCCTTTATCCAACATTCCTTACTGTGTCTTACAAAAAAACCCAAACTCAAGCTACAACGCCTAACGGCTCCCAACGCTTCAATCAACAGAATCCAACTGTATCTTATTCCTTTATCCAACATTCCTTACTGTGTCTTACAAAAAAACCCAAACTCAAGCTACAACGCCTAACGGCTCCCAACGCTTCAATCAACAGAATCCAACTGTATCTTATTCCTTTATCCAACATTCCTTACTGTGTCTTACAAAAAAACCCAAACTCAAGCTACAACGCCTAACGGCTCCCAACGCTTCAAACAACAGAATTCAACTGTATCTTATTCCTTTATCCAACATTCCTTACTGTGTCTTACAAAAAAACCCAAACTCAAGCTACAACGCCTAACGGCTCCCAACGCTTCAATCAACAGAATCCAACTGTATCTTATTCCTTTATCCAACATTCCTTACTGTGTCTTACAAAAAAACCCAAACTCAAGCTACAACGCCTAACGGCTCCCAACGCTTCAATCAACAGAATCCAACTGTATCTTATTCCTTTATCCAACATTCCTTACTGTGTCTTACAAAAAAACCCAAACTCAAGCTACAACGCCTAACGGCTCCCAACGCTTCAAACAACAGAATTCAACTGTATCTTATTCCTTTATCCAACATTCCTTACTGTGTCTTACAAAAAAACCCAAACTCAAGCTACAACGCCTAACGGCTCCCAACGCTTCAATCAACAGAATCCAACTGTATCTTATTCCTTTATCCAACATTCCTTACTGTGTCTTACAAAAAAACCCAAACTCAAGCTACAACGCCTAACGGCTCCCAACGCTTCAAACAACAGAATTCAACTGTATCTTATTCCTTTATCCAACATTCCTTACTGTGTCTTACAAAAAAACCCAAACTCAAGCTACAACGCCTAACGGCTCCCAACGCTTCAATCAACAGAATCCAACTGTATCTTATTCCTTTATCCAACATTCCTTACTGTGTCTTACAAAAAAACCCAAACTCAAGCTACAACGCCTAACGGCTCCCAACGCTTCAAACAACAGAATTCAACTGTATCTTATTCCTTTATCCAACATTCCTTACTGTGTCTTACAAAAAAACCCAAACTCAAGCTACAACGCCTAACGGCTCCCAACGCTTCAATCAACAGAATCCAACTGTATCTTATTCCTTTATCCAACATTCCTTACTGTGTCTTACAAAAAAACCCAAACTCAAGCTACAACGCCTAACGGCTCCCAACGCTTCAAACAACAGAATTCAACTGTATCTTATTCCTTTATCCAACATTCCTTACTGTGTCTTACAAAAAAACCCAAACTCAAGCTACAACGCCTAACGGCTCCCAACGCTTCAATCAACAGAATCCAACTGTATCTTATTCCTTTATCCAACATTCCTTACTGTGTCTTACAAAAAAACCCAAACTCAAGCTACAACGCCTAACGGCTCCCAACGCTTCAAACAACAGAATTCAACTGTATCTTATTCCTTTATCCAACATTCCTTACTGTGTCTTACAAAAAAACCCAAACTCAAGCTACAACGCCTAACGGCTCCCAACGCTTCAATCAACAGAATCCAACTGTATCTTATTCCTTTATCCAACATTCCTTACTGTGTCTTACAAAAAAACCCAAACTCAAGCTACAACGCCTAACGGCTCCCAACGCTTCAAACAACAGAATTCAACTGTATCTTATTCCTTTATCCAACATTCCTTACTGTGTCTTACAAAAAAAACCAAACTCAAGCTACAACGCCTAACGGCTCCTAAACACTTCAATCAATAGAATTCAACTGCACTTTACGGTGCCAAAACCCAACTCAATAAAATGAATATACTTCTCTGTGTATATACATAAATTCAATCTATATTTTCAAATTCTGTTCCTTCATTGATCCCACGCACTGACATAATTACTGATAAACTCTATACCATTATCTCCTACTTTACTCTGATTAATACGAAACACAATGTCGACAATCGCGAGTACACATTGTAACATCTTAACAAAATAGTCAACGAACTTTGTTGAACTTGTAATACAAAGGAAAAACGACGACAAAGTCGTGTCTGACGCAAATCAATTCTTTAAATAAAACTTGAACAGAACCAAAACAACTGGTGATTCCCCGATAACTATTTCTCTCCGGTTGCTAGAGTATCTTCACAAATCCGCAATTCGACCTTTTTTGGAGGGCGTTGGTATATTCGGGCAGAGGTACCATTATGTCCCTCAGGTTTGTTCGACTGGATTCAAATGCCAGTTTGTAATGTGGTTGGATCGTCTCTTACTTCAAGCCTTGCTGCATTGACGTGACATTGCTAGTGGTGATTGTCCATTGTTTTAATTAACATGAAAAGGATTTTGATAAGTTCTTTTCTGGTTCCAGGTCATTTTGTGCAATCTTACCTGACACGACACTCTTGAGTCTCTATTGTAATTTATATACAGCAATTTTCTCTTCTGTGTTAAATGAGCTTTCATTCTCACACGTGAGGTTTGTTAACTGTTTCAATTTTGCTATAAAACGGAATGAATGGAAACAAACTACTCATAAGTAAAGGATGTGTGTGTGTGTGTGGGGGGGGGATGCAGGTTTTAATGGAAGGTCAGAATGCAATTGCTTTTTAGGAGAATTAATATTCGCTATTGTATTTTATATAAGACATTCTTCTCTTTTATGTTAAATAAGCTTTCATTCTCAGGAGTGAGATTTGTTAACTTTTTTAAATTTGGTACAAAATTGGTTGAAGGGAAACAAATTGTTCATGTGTAAAAGTTGGGTTGGGGGGGGATAAAATACAGCTTTTGATGAAAGATTTTAAATGGTTAGTTTTTACCGTAAAAAGAAGCTTTTCAAACAACACATACAGTAGCTTTTTATTCTGAGGGTCTCGTGTTATTTGAAACCCAAAATTTGGCTGTATTATAAGACCAATTTTTGGCCATTTATTATTGTTGGTGTTCCAATGACACAACAGCAGGAGAATTTGTTTACCTTTTCCTCAAGGGTTGTTGTGTAAATGTGGAAGAAAATGAATTTATTATCGATTATTAAATTAGCGAGCTTGCATTACTACTTTTCATTAGGATAGTACAACGTTGCTTTTCAATTTAGTATTTTTAGAATGAAAGAAAAATTATACATAAAGTCTTCTTACAAAAATGGTTGCCAGGAACTAGTAAATACCAGCAGACATAAAAAAAAAGGCGGGAATTATTTTCTTAATTTGTGCTCAGATCTTAAAAAGCTGATCTTCACTTGTTAACTGGCATAAAAAAAGGCTCAGTTTAATGTTGTTGCTTTTTGGAACAAAGTCAGCTGATAAGAGGAAGAGTTCATATTTTGCCATGTACTATTTCTTCCATTCCTCCATTGCTTTTATATATATATATATATATATATATATATATATATAATATATAGAATATATAGCTGGGTAGCTAGCTACGTAGAGAGAGAGAAAGAGAGGGAGAGAGAGAGAGAGAGAGAGAGAGAGAGAGAGAGAGAGAGAGTGAGAGAGAGAGAGAGAGAGAGTGAGAGAGTGTGGGAGAGAGAGCGAGAGAGGGGAGGGGAGGGAGGCTAGACTGCAGATTTAATTTTATGATTAGTGATAGACCCACGGAAATATCTATGTCCTAAAATTTTGAGGAGTCAGAATNCTGTGGGTAAAATTTCCTCGAGAAAATTCGGATATCAAAATGTTATTTTGAGGTCAATATCACGCACAGGTTAAATTGGTTTGAAATCAGATTTTCATCTAGTTAGAAATCTAAATTACTTTGATTACTATTATCATATAATGATACCATAGCGCAACCCCGATGTTATGTAAATACTTTCAAATCAGAGGTAACCAACAACTAACAATCGACAACAGGAAACACTTTCTTTACCGTTGAATTTACATTGTACGTCAGTTACATTAAAACTCTGATTACCGAATTAGAAAAGATATTTGACGGACCTTTAAAAACTGCTTTTTTGAGTAATTTGAGAGGTAAGTTAATATCACGACAACGCTTTTCTCACTAAAAGCTAGAACAGAATAAAAATAATAAAAAACCCACAAATTTCGTCAGTTTACAAAATCGCATTTCGATGGCTAGTGCAAATTGCGATGACTGATAAGTTAATACAAAGGCAAGACTTCAAAAGCACAAGGTTGCAACAGGATTATTTATTAAAAGGTGCTTTACATCCCCTCGGACTCTGTGTGCATATTTTTTGACGCTATAATACCCAAGGTAAAACAGAGCACTTAGGGAAACGTCCGGTAAAATACCTCCTGACATAGCAAGTTTTTATGTTATTGCATCAGTCCTTCTGAGAAAAAAATGACAATATTTGTGTGAATTCTGTATTAGTGTTGTTAGGTGTTTTTTTGTTAGAACACAGCTTTAATATGTTAGGAAGTATTTATATTTTCTTTTTCTTATTTTCCTTTCAAGCTACTGATAGTTGGTTAATTACACATTTTTCATTTTGGTAGATAAATCTTCTTAAGGCCAAGATTTTAAAAATCGCATAGAAAATAAGGTAAGTTTTACTCATTATTTTGCCTTTACTTTTTCACAGTATAAGAAGAAATGGTATGCACCTTCGTAAATTTGTTACATCATAAAAGAATGTTGGAAAGAGTTACCCAAGTCACACCTCTAATATGATTACTAATATTAAACAAATATTAATAAAGATGAAAAAAATGCCAGAAATACATAAACTAACAATTTTGTTATCAATGTGTTTCATTAGTAAAAAAAAGTTTGAACTAATTTTGTATAACAAGTTAAGGATTTAAAAGTTATAATGGTAAAATCTAAATTTATTTGGGGGAGGGAGAGAGAGAGAGAGAGAGAGAGAGAGAGAGAGAGGAGGGGGGGGAACCTAGGGTGCAGTTCTAATTTTTTGGTTAGAGTTTGGCCTTGATAACGTTGTCGGCGAAACTCTTGTTAGGATATTGGACTTCATAATTAAGGCCATGTGAGTAGATATACCCAGCACAAAGCACATGTCAATTATAAAGGGTCACTGAAAGTGACTTCCTACATAAACTATATCTGTTTTCACAAAAAGTGATGAGTATCATAAATATCCGACGAATTAGATGAAGAATAACGGGGGGAAATTTGTGAGTGTTTTGAGTTGACGTGGAATCGTAAACATAAAATATGTTAAATATACCATTGCATAATTAGTATACCATTTAAAGAGGTCTGTCCCAAGCAGGGCTAGAAGCCATTCGAGTGTTAAATATTATTTAGGGCATTTTTTTTTCATATTTTCTTGTTTATTGTTTTAATCTCTCTCCCAATTCGATCTCTGAAAGCATGTACAAAGTCGAAAGTCTGCCACTTATAATGGAGAATCAAGATATCTTCACAAGCAAGCCGGAAGGTAACAGGTACATTAGGAATATCATAACAAAATGTTCTTTTTAGAGAAAAGAGAAAAATAAGTATGACATAGGAGCTGACTGTTTTTGTATGGTTTACTGCTTTCAGTTATATCAAGCAACAGTTAAACACAAAAACCTGTCTTTCATACTCAGATTAAATCGGTAATGGATAGATCAACAAATTGGACAAGGAGCTGTCTAAGTAGGGGTTTACACTATCTTGCGAGTTCTGTGAAACCTATATTATGTTCCAGATAAAATATATCAATTATGTTGCTCTGAGGGTGGTGCCTCTTTTTTCAAATTTACTGAATCACTTGGCTATAGTCCTGTTTTTAACAGGAGTTCATCGCCAATTGACAGTGACAGAAAAACAACAACAGCGAACAAAACCTTCAGTGGAGATAATAAAATAACAAATATTTGGGTATATAACTGAGAAACGTTGGATTCTAAGGAAGCCTTTGTTTTTGTCTGATCTTCACTGACCTGATGGTAGGAAATCTCTCTGAAAAGTTCCGGATGGTTGCTACATCTGCGTGTGGGAAATAAATGTAAGATACTCTCCTGATCTCAGATAACTACAATTATGCTATAAATGTCTTGATAAAGCTCTAATTGTTACATAGTTCCCATGCCTAACTTTGTAACATTCCACAAAAGGTCTCTTTGCTAGACCAAATTTTTTCAATTTTATCTGAGATAAGCTGATTTGTGTACAAGCTACAAAGGAAGATGTAACGATTCAATAGCTGCCACAAATTGTTTTAAAACAGTTTTTGCTTCCATTGACTCTAACTCGACTCTTGTGAATAAAATTAACTGAAATTCTTTATGAAACCACAACTTGCTCTTAAGGTAATAAAGAAGAAAATTACTCTGATAAATAAATCGTGAGATTTTTTTTATGTACCAGTGAGTCACTACACATAAGACTAAAAGCCACTGGAGGATGAGGGTTAATAAGTTATATAGACTGACAGGTGGATGATGATGATAAGTATTGTAAAAGGAACGAAAGATATAAATGAATGAATAAAATCTGATGACTGATAAGGATGGTTTTGAGAAGATGGTGATAACAACAACCAAGTGTAAACACCCTAGTTTTTTCAACAGTTAAAAACGTATTCAGAAGTTTTAACAAACCAGAGGCAAATTCAGACAAATAATCAACCATATCATGGTGGTGTTGTGGCAGAGTTTGCAATAATTTATCTCAGTTTGTAATTCCGGTCATAATTTCTAATAAAATAGCTTACCAACTTTGTAATAAACTTGTCTCAATTTGCAATAAAAAAACTTCCCTGCTCAATAAGATTGCAAATTTGTAATAAATCTTGCACAAGTATCTAATAATCTTTTTTTTAAACTTCACATGGTTTTATTTGTAAATTAACGATCTAGAAAATTTACAATGAAATTGATCTACTCAATACAGGTTGCAACACAACTAAGCTGTCACTGGATGCAGAGGACTGGAAATATCACAATGAAGCCTAGTTGGGGTACATCCTCCATAGTGATACTCTCCATTTGGGCATATCACTGAGAGACGATGTATCAGCTGGTTACCAGATTAATAATTCTGGGTTTGTCCATTCTTTGTTTCTCATACAGAAAATAAAGTATGATGTCCGTATACAAATGTTTATCGATCTTTTGATGATAAATTTAACAGTTTCGTCATTGAGATCGAGGGACTTTAATTTTGAAACAATCAAGCTATTTTTCCCAAACACACCTAGAGTTCCGAGGCTCAAGTTTACATAATAAACTTTAAATCTTCTTGATAAATCGGATAATAACTGTTCGTAGCGTTGATTTTTACGGTCGAAGTTACTTTCTATATTGGTTTCAAATCCAGCTGTAAGTTCTAATATTAGTAACTT
>RDPX01000113.1:1177106-1217939 GCA_003991215.1 Morbakka virulenta | reverse complement strand
TAGTCACCAATAAAGGAGGGGAGGCTGATCCCATGTCTTTCTACGTTGACAGAATATGTAATATGTGGTTCGAATTACCACACATATGATCTTCTTTATGATATATGAGATTTCGCTTTTATCGTAACTTATTTCCGCTAACATCTTCGCTACCGAATGTGTACTCTTTCCGATTGCTCCTATCGCGCCAATGCTTAAATTGACAAATATAACTTTTTGATAATTTTTGCCTAGAAATCTTAAATAATAATAATAATAATAATAATAATAATAATAATAATAATAATAATCGACGATTTAATCCCAACATTTTACCTTTTGGGAAGGTACTTTTTATTAATGTATATTTACATATGTCTAGATTAAATAAAAGGAAATAGCTTTTACTTGCAACAATCCAAATGTTATAACCAAATCATCTATTTTACTATTTTGTCATTTGATGTTGTATGCGACTGAGTTTCTTTGCGATTGACCTACTTGGATTACATTTTACGCTCCCCTTTCTCAAACCAGTTTTTCTTTTTTGATTTGAAACAAGTTGCATATTGAATGTATTTCAATTTGTAATACAACATTTTGTTCTAACAAAAAACTGTACAGGTTCTTTAGCAGATATAAGGCTGATAGAGCACGACATTTCAATGAAAAAGACTCTTTCTTTCCAACGTTAATAGAATCAAATAAACATAACAACTGATTGAGAACTCAAAAAGATACTTAAAACAAAATTTTAACTACATCCAATGCAAAGGCATTAAATATCTTTAAAAATTAATTTTAACTTAAAAAAACTTCAAAATAGGGGCAAATGTTCATAATATGTACCCAAACTATATATTTTTTGTTCTTCAAAATATAATAAAACTACCAGGAAAATGCTTCGTGTTTTAAAACAGTCTAAGCACTATTCCATTTCGGACTTTGGATCATACATTTGAGTCCTGTCATAACAACATTGTCCTCTGAAAATGATACTATGAATCTATAGGCATTGATTGGAATTTCCTCTGCTTCTTCTTCTTCTTCTTTCGGCAATTCCTTGTGGTTAGGTGTCGCCACAGCAAATTTTTAATTTCCATAAGGCTCGGTCCTGGGCGTCTTCTCTCCGTAGTCCCTTATGTACCATATCGACCTTGATGTTGTCCACCCATCTGTATTTTTACCGTCCTCTTTTCCTCCTTCCTGGTATAGCTGATTCCAGCACTCTTTCACCAATTTACTTCTCTTCTCTCCACGTGTCCAAACCATCTCTACCTCGCCCATTGCACTTTCTGAGGCAGCTCTCATATTCCCAACCCGTTTTTCATTTCCTCATTGTGTAGGATATCTTTTCTTGTAGCACCCACAGGCCAACGTAGCATCCTCATTTCTGCTAAGTTCAAATGTTTCTCGAGCCCTGTCGTTAGAGGAACTGTTCCATTCCGTACATAATTGCCGTATTACCCTTGTCCTGTATACTTTGCCCTTCACTTTCACAGGGACTCTGTTGTTACACAGCACCACGGTGCTTTTGTGCCCACTATTCAATCCACCTTGAATCTATTTCTTCATCTCTTTGTCATCGCCTTCGTCATTTTGTGTAGTCGACGATAGATACTTGAAGTCTGTCACTTCTGGAGCGCTATGGTTTTTAAAATTTTAGGGTTTGGTAAAACATTGTCCTGTGGTCCTTATATCCTTGACAAGTGTAGCTCCGGTTTATTCTACTGCATCGAAGAAAGATCGTATGCTTCAATTACGTCATGGCTGGTCCGGAATACGTGTGCAGAAAATATAAAAATCGACAGAACAAGCCATAATTCAAAATATTCTCCAATACTTTTGATAGCAAGAGGACACAGTAAGTAGCTGCATCTGAATTTTGGAAATCCTTTTGCCGTTTGTCTTTCAGGCTCCATAGGCTCCATTTCTCTGCCATTCTCCTTTTCTCTTTTAGTTCTGTCATCATACAAATGCATATCAACCCTTGCTTCAGCTTCA
Source organism: Morbakka virulenta (assembly GCA_003991215.1). Lineage (NCBI taxonomy): Eukaryota > Metazoa > Cnidaria > Cubozoa > Carybdeida > Carukiidae > Morbakka > Morbakka virulenta. Next base: position 1,215,956 of record RDPX01000113.1, on the reverse strand, counting down.
AATATAGAGATGATTCTGAGTTGTACTCTCAACCTGTCGGAAAAAGCACAGATCATCAGAAAAATATTCTCAAAATAGCTATTTTAATGGGTTCTTCACGATTTTTGCGGCCCGAAGCGGCCGAAAGCCTTCCACCTTAAATAGGCCGAACACATGGTCATTTGAGTAACTATAATGCAAATATTAAGTAGAGTAGATAATTTAAATATTAGAAAAAGTAATATTTTATTATCAATTATTACAATGCTTATTACAAGTGAGAGTAAAGTGTTTATTACTTATTGGGGCAACTTTTTATTAAAAATTGGGGAAGTTATTTTGTCGCAAATTGGGCCATCTTTTTTATTACAGGCCAGAGCAGCTATTTCATAATAACTTGGAGCAAAGTTCATTAGAAGCTCATGTACTGGTAATATGTGTTTGGAGCTAAGTACGACTAGGTGCCTAGGTGAACTGAGAACCAAATACGCATTTTAAAATTTTAGTATTAAAAAAAGACTTTGCCAAAATGAACCCGCCTCCTGAAATTTGAAATAAAATCTTGCTTTAGTGCTTGGACGACTTTAAGAAGTAAACAAGGTCTTTTTTCCCTCACGACTTCTCCTGTTAAACCAATTCCCTATTTAAACAATCTTCAAAACCAATATCCGTGGTTAAACGGGAACAGGAAGTTCTGGTTTAGGGAATGTGGTAGGATATTACCTTGTTCTTATGTTGCATTTTTGTGCAAAAAATATACTTTCTTTTTAGACACTATGAATGGAGTTGATGGGGGGGAGGAGGTAATCTATGACCCATTTAGAAAGTAAAAAATGCATGTGGTGATTCTACAAATTCTGGATTTTAAAGTCTCCCATAGCATTCTACGATAAGTGACTTTCTGCAAAAGTTATTTTAAAAGTAATACGAATAAATTTGGCTTAATATGTCATTATTTACTTTAGAATGTATTTTTATATAGAGCCCTGTTATCACTCAATTGTAGTTTTGACAGACTGTTGTCATATTGTGCTTTAATAGGATATTTCTTCTCAGGAATAAAATTGGATTTGAAGTGAGAACATAAACCTATTGTTCTCAAATATTTTTGTATTCTTTCATTACTTTGCTTTCCACCTTGCTCTGGTGTGGATTTTGAAATATTGTTTGGTTCTCACAGTGAGCATACACAACATGTATTTTTACAACAAGAGACAAATGGCACCATTTTATTTACAATTCTCTATCTTTATGGAGGCCATGGGTTGAAAGCCTATGGCAAGAGAAACACATCTCAAATTGATGACATTCCAGTATAGTTTAGAAGCCAACAATAACTAATCTTTGGAAAAGCAGATACATGTATGTTGGGATCTTTTAGACCGATTAATCAAGTAAGATACACACAGGGTCACTTTAGTCTTTAGCCTTTTTCCTTGTATTATACTGTTGTGCTCCAAAACGTTCAATATTCTGCTGTTTCTCTGGTACTTTCAGTACGGTTATGCTGGGGTTCCCTTTTGAGAAACAACCACATCACTTTCAGATAGAGTATTATCATTTTATCATGTTGAAGAGATGTTAGTGTCTGTACTCTCAGATTCCGAATAATCACGTCCTTTAAATACGTTTTTCCTCAGGACATTTTTATTCTACCCCTAACAATTATTTTCGTTTTAACGATATTTTTATGTTAAGTGAATTTTAATAGTAAATGAACCTTTACATAAGTCAGAATGTCTTAAGTATTAGAAGTAGTCAAATAGTTAAGAGTAGCAACGTACTGAACTTGTAGAAAAAGGAAAGGATACGACGGTGAAGTGGCCCGAAATGCTGGGAAGACAATGAAAGATTCTAACTCGGAAAGCACCTTCCCATCATGCAATCAGATAAGTTTGTTGTAAAAGCAGGTTTACTCTAACCTTGCAAACTCGAAGAATGAAGAGTTCACATGAAAAAAGGAACTGGTTTTTAGATGCTTCAACGAGATAGAGAACCTTTGAGATTCCTCTGCCTGTGTACCAATAAAAAGAAAACAGCTGACAGAAGACTGCAACGCTAAAACGTCTGGTAAGATAAACATTGTTTTCTCGGCTTACTGAAGTCAGGAAATCAATAACAGCTTATTTATTGCGCCAAATGTACAATCTTAAAGGCAATTATCTGTACAAAGGATGGTTGAAAAAAAACCCGCAGAGGTAGAATGATTGAAATTCTGAAACCAATTGATTAACATGTTGGAAAAGGGACATAGGAGTTTACCTTAGCCAAATAAACCACATTTATTTACAAAGAGAACTTAGACGTAGAATTGCAACATTATTTCACAATTTCATGGCAAATTTGCCGCTACATTGCAGAGAGGTGTGGAGTGGATAGGCCTATCATTAATGGTGATTAGATGCTGTTACACTGCACATATATATATATATATATAGTAATAGTAGTAAAGTATACAAAATAACTAGACAAATTTAGCAGTTACTACTAGTTTCATGTTTTCTTAACAACAATCTTCAAACTGCAATCTGAAGTTTGAAGATTGTTACGAAAACATGAAACTAGTATGTATATATATATATATATATATATATATATATNTTTACCTTAGCCAAATAAACCACATTTATTTACAAAGAGAACTTAGACGTAGAATTGCAACATTATTTCACAATTTCATGGCAAATTTGCCGCTACATTGCAGAGAGGTGTGGAGTGGATAGGCCTATCATTAATGGTGATTAGATGCTGTTACACTGCACATATATATATATATATATATATATATATATATATATATATATAGTAATGGTAGTAAAGTATACAAAATAACTAGACAAATTTAGCAGTTACTACTAGTTTCATGTTTTCTTAACAACAATCTTCAAACTGCAATCTGAAGTTTGAAGATTGTTACGAAAACATGAAACTAGTATATATATATATATATATATAGAGAGAGAGAGAGAGAGAGAGAGAGAGACAGACAGACAGACAGACAGAGAGACACACAGAGAGACACAGAGAGACACAGAGAGACACAGAGAGAGAGACAGAGACAGAGACAGACAGAGAGGGATACACTTTTTCTCTTTTCCTCAAAAACTTTCAGGTAAGAAATAGATAGCATTTGGCGTTCGTATAAAATTTATGTCAAATCTGCGTGTACTTATACGCATAAGATGACATAAAACGGCCTGAGCGATGGAAAGACATTTTAAGCTTTTAAATTCATAATTAAGCTTCTACTTTGTAAGATTAAAAAACACATTCTTTTACACTCCGTTGCTTTTATCTTTTCTCTAAAATACAAGACAAAAAAATATAGCTCAATGTTCATCGGAGTTGGTGAAACAAGGATTGTGTATCCCTGAGAAAGAAATACAAAATAGGAAATGACTTTACGTTGCGTACAAAAGTAACAATTCTTTCAATTTTTTATAAATTTTTAAGAAAGTAACTATAAGTAAAACCTAGACACTGCTTGGAACTGGGCAAGAAAGGAGCCATCAGATAAGTCTCTTCGTTTACTGGCCTGGCGTACATCTTGACCAAGTGTTAGCATACCATAGCTCTCCTGAGCAAGATAATGGTTCCACTGCCTTGCCGGTGGATAGGAATAATCAAAGGCTAGGGAAGTAAAGCCTAACAGAAAGTCTGGGTTTGAGCCATGTGTGGTACAGCCTGGTGGAATTTCCCACTGTCTCGCAACTCCTAGACTCGACATGGTAACCAAAGTGCTAGCTATTTCCTTACTTAGCAAACTAACTGAAAGGATAAAAAGGAAACTCTGACATGTAGCCAAACCCCTCTTTCCATATTTCCCACACTAGGTCATGTAGTAAATTCATTGTGCCATTTGGCCTTGGTCGAGATAAAAATAAACAGTAAAGTGGCATTTTACCGTTCCTAAGTTGTGTTTTAATTGACTTAGAGCCAGATGGCTTGGATCACTTCTAACAATGGGAGGAACTGCTTATCACCAATATGGAGCTACTATCGCCTTAAGCTGAGCAGTTTACACAAATTAAGGTGCTTTCTGGCCACCGGCTTTCAGATCTGCTAGAGTAAGCCGGAATTGACCCTGGAAATTGACTGACAAGTAGACTCCGCTATCTCACCTAAGAATCAAATTTTGAATAAAAGAAGGCCAGCTGCCATTCTCTAGAGCCAGAATGTTAAAACTATACCAACCAGGGATCCTAACCAAAGATATACACGACACTGATGGTCCACGCAAGACAGCTATCATCAAAAGAGAACTTAAGAACCTTAATGTTGATATTGCTGCTCTTCATAAAAACCCCTCTGGCTGAGTCTGGTAATCTCATGGAGAAGGAGTACACACTGTACGCTCTTGTCTGTTGGACAATCCACTTACATCTAAAGGAAATTCAATATACTAAACATCTTCCTACGCCTCCCATTAATACTGTTATCACTCCCAGGAGAGACTTTTGGTTTTCAAAGGAATTCTAAATGTTTAAGTTAAACCTTTTTTAGTTTAACGTCGTTTTCCCCAAGAAGTTGGGGCTCAGGAGGTCCTCTTCAGAGAGACTTTGTTTTGGCAGTGAGGAATTTCTTGGCTGGATGCTCTTCCTGACACCAACCAATGGCTTTTTCTTTTGTGAAGCTCCAAATTCTCCACTCCCGCTCGGGGAATCGAACCCTGAGAAGAGGCTACTGTGTAACTGTATTAACCATTAAGCCATGGCTTCCCTTTTTATTATACATTCCAAATTTAGAAAAGTATAATAAAAACTAATTTTTACAGTTTTCAGAATTAAACAACTAGAAAGTGAAAAACAGAAAAATGCCTTAAGGTTAAGAACACTTTATGCAATTTTTGCATTATTCACAAACCTATAAAGTACAACCAATCAAAGAACATTTTCCAGTCTTCTTCAACGGAATTTTTTACATTCATACATTTTGACTCCTTTTATAAACAATAGGAAATGAAAATAGTTACACCGATAGTTACAACGTTTAAAAGAACAATTAAGAAAATAAAGTGTGTCATATTACTGCTGAAGCATGCATACAAATACAAATTCTGAACTAATGACACTGAGGGTTTCTTAACATGTGTCCCCTTTTACGCTGTCTTTATTTTAGATAAAAGATTTTGAGTATTGAGCACTCTCAAAGACTCTCTCTCTCTCTCTCTCTCTCTCTCTATATATATATATATATATATATATATATATATACATATATATTTATAGTTAGTCTGCTTGTTGATCTGATAGTTTGCATTTAGGGGATGGTTTCGGATATGTGCTTTCACTTTTACTTTTCTATGACAATTATAGTCAAACGAATGGTCTCCAGTGTTGGGCAGATCTACAATGATGGGGTGCGACGAATCACCAGACTCAAGACTGACTTCTCATCCGAGAGTGTAGACATAAGATGTGGCACTACTGACTCTACACAAACCCAGAAAAACCTTTTCTCTCAAACAAAACTCTCTCCTCAGCTTTCAACAATATCAAAGGTCTTCATTCAATATTTCTTCTATGAAAGCTTTTCTTCATTCTGACTCTCCCCACATTCTTGCGCTTTGTGAGACAAGCCTCGATAACTTTTAGTAATAGGGATCTTCATGTTGATATAAATATTTATCTCTGATTCAAATAGACTCTACAACTCATCTTTATCGTCTTAATATCTACGGCTTACAGAATCATTCAGTTGTTGGAGTAAAGAGCCTGAATCACACTTTTTGAGAGCTTTATATCCTCTGTTTATGCGTAGGATTTTCTTTGAATAGGTCAGATCAATTTGCTGAAGGTTTTATTAATATGTTGTCTGCAGTCACTCTGTATATCACTTGGGTAAAACAGAAGTCAAATAAAAAAATACTTCTTCTTCAAATACTTACTTTGAAATGTAGCCCTTACAACTGCCCTAAACTTTACAAATAAACTCAGGAGCTAAAGCATCTGCTCCAGCTGAAGAGGTTTTATGATCGTGACGTAGTTGTGATCTTATAAACCATCCCACACAGCAATGAGCATCATTGTAGTTTTCAATCTCCTGAGACAAAAATCACTGCTGGCTAAGGGAGATTGTAATGATGTAATCTGGTGTGAATAGAAAGTGATTTCTTTTTTTAAGTAGAAGAAACAGGCATGCAAATCATAGTCAAGAGAAACAAATGTACTTTGTATTTGGGTATAGAGCAACTACTGTCGTTTTTTGCCTTGGTATTGTTTTTGTGCTCGGATTCAAACACTGCAAAAGTTTCAATTAACATTTCAAAATCTGTGCTCATTTGGATGAAAAAAAATTGCACATGGTTGGAATTACCTATTAACGATATAGAGAGACGTACACTTTTCATCTTATTTCTGGCATTTGGAATCGATGATCAGCATAATTTGGGGCATTTTTCATCAGAAAGAAAGTAGAATAGTTCTTTCTAACGCATGTTCACATCAATTTTAATCCATTTCTTCTGTCAATCCACTCAAACTGATTGTTTAAAAGGAAAATGGAGTTATATATTTAAGAATACAATAAACAAAACAACAATGTTGTTTGGAAGACGTTAAGAGGTTTCAGACTTCATTTTAGTTTAATCTTCTTACCAAGTAGTAAGACAAGACAGATACAGACTCTTGAGTTTTAATTGGAATTTTAGGCTAATATTTGACCTAATAAAGAAAAGCAACTCCATTTATTTGTGAAACGTGTGACGTGAAACATTTCTCTTGTTACTATACTCTGCACTATGATTTACTTAGTCTTCACCTTGCCTCTCACTCAATCCATTCAGTTGGATTTCTTCTGCATACACATAAATATGCCAACAGATATAAAAGTTTCTTTCCAAAAAATACTCTGTATACTACATATGTATGTGTTTTTTGCTATAAAAAGATTGACAAATCCAGTACTATCTAGTAAATGACAAAATTCAAGTGTTGGTTTTCTTTTGCGTAATTTCACAAATTTATTCCCTAGAAGTGATATATATCCAACTTAAGGTAATCTTAGACCATACTGAAATTTACAGAACAAGTAACTCAAGCATAGATGAATCACACCGTTCTCTTTAATGGAATCAGTAATCGCTTTTTCATCACGCGATTGAGTCGACGAGGAAACCGCGCTCAAATTAAGAACACTAAACATTCCTGTGCAATATCATGTTCGACAGATTCAATTATTTTTACCGTTTTTTCAACAATGTTTTAGCTTAAAATGTACATGTGTGATATAATAATAAAAGGGAAATCGACTTGGCCTCCTTTCGAATTGAATAAACTACAGGGCCACCTAAATAGACAGCAAACACGTAAAGGAATGTTTCTTTGTGGGCAAAATTGTATAAACGAAACTATCACACAAAATCATTAACATTCTGGAGGGGGGATTACATAGACGTCAAGGTGTTATCACATTAGTCTCATTGGTTTGGAACGTGACAGTGCTGTTGTTGACTGTGACAGACATTCCTCAGGATGTTACAAAAGAATATGCAGCCGCAAATTTCGTCCTTTTCATAAGTAGCTAAAATACGTTATGTATAGATGTGTAGTGATATTGAAACGTTGAAGTTATGAGCAAACTATTCATCTTAATATAGGAGATTTATCGTATTATCAGTTGTAAGCTTTTTCTGAGCTCAGAAAAATATTACAACTCATGATATAATAAAGCTCATCTCTTTGGTTTTCATTGACTCTTTAAGGTCAAACATTTTTAACATGCTCTGATTCAATTTTCCTAATTTGTGATTTTGGAATTTTACTCTATCTTACTTACATCTTTGTTTACATAATAATATAATTATGTATAATTATAATATATTATATATTTTATATATTAGATTTCACATATATAATACATATATATGTATGTGTGTGTGTGTGTTTAATTATGATAAGACCAGTGTAGGTGACCAGTCAACAAAACTGATACATTAAACGAAATCGAAAGAAAACACGAACAGTAAGTATTTTAATTAACAATTTACCCTCATCATTTCCGTGCCTCTTCCATTAAAAATACAATTTTATTTACATAAACCATCTTAAGAAGAGCATACAGCAATGAACTAGTTTTAATAAAGAAAATAGTGAAAGGCAAGGTAAAGATAAATAAACAAGTGTATCAGTTAAATAATGGTAGATTGGTTTTATCACTATTTTTAAATGTAAACGTATAACAGTACAAGTGAAGGAAAAAATAATCTTAATTTTTTTAACGGGCGCAAGGAAATAGACAAGTAAAGGCATAAAATCCTTCTTGACTTTGGTTCGATCAAAATACACCGGAAATTATAACGAAACAATGGGATCAAAGTACGTAAAAGCTGGGCGTCCATGAAGGCAACCTCCACGTGGTGATGCCTGGATGCTGATTAGCCAGGTTTTACTGACTAGTTAGTAACGAATAGCCTTCGATTCAAGCTGTTCTTCCGTACCATTGAAGAAATCGATCTCGTCGTTCATGTGATTTTGAATCTGGTTCGTCATCGATTTGGNAATAATGGTAGATTGGTTTTATCACTATTTTTAAATGTAAACGTATAACAGTACAAGTGAAGGAAAAAATAATCTTAATTTTTTTAACGGGCGCAAAGAAATAGACAAGTAAAGGCATAAAATCCTTCTTGACTTTGGTTCGATCAAAATACACCGGAAATTATAACGAAACAATGGGATCAAAGTACGTAAAAGCTGGGCGTCCATGAAGGCAACCTCCACGTGGTGATGCCTGGATGCTGATTAGCCAGGTTTTACTGACTAGTTAGTAACGAATAGCCTTCGATTCAAGCTGTTCTTCCGTACCATTGAAGAAATCGATCTCGTCGTTCATGTGATTTTGAATCTGGTTCGTCATCGATTTGGAGAAATTTTTTTACAAATCCAACCAGGAAATGTGCGTCTTCGACGCCCCTGTAGTTGGGAGAGATATTCCCGGTGCATCCTACTCACTTGGTCTCCAGCAGCTTACACACACACACACACACACGTAAAAGCTGGTGAAAACATGTTCCTCAGCCTTTTACTAAATGTCATAGTGGTGTTGAAGTGCTTCAGGTTCTAATACAAGCAGATCTCTGTGACCTGACACGAGACCTCAACCTTTCAAAGGAATTGGCACAGCTTGTTTGTTCTTATCTTTGTGAGAACAATCTGCTGGTGCCAGGAACATAGTCACACCCTATTGGCTAAATAGTGTTGTTATTCTCTCGGGGACAGGGGGCAAGACCCAAAGGACCTCAGGTCACACCTTCTACGACAAGGAAGCAAATGACCACAGGTGAAACAAGGTACTATGTCGGTCCCTTTCATGGAAGTGATCAGAAATAATTGGACATTGACTGTTAATTTTTTACTGACAATTACCTATTACGAAAACCATTAAAAGTTAAATAATAAAGAAAGGGTCAAAAAGAGAGTAAACGAACTCCAGCATTGTTCGGTGAATATCTACATGAACCTGAAAGGCAGATGAAATATTTTTTGTCAGCATGAGGTTGAAAGTTTTGGCCTCAGCAACAAGGGAAAAATAAAGTTGCTTGAAACTGTAGTAAAAGCAGTGTTGATCTACTGCCACGGATTTAGCGTATCGAAGACAACAAAGGATAAGAAGACTCTGGTGACTTTCTAGCCAAGTGATTATGGTGTATACTGAGTATACCATTAAATCAGGAGTGGGATCACACTGTTGAGACAGTAAGCTAACGATGTGAATGATGATATAAGATGATGATGGTAATTAAGTCTCTAGACGACTAAACAGAAAATACTTTTAAAAAACGGGAAAAAAGGAAGACGGACGGACAAGAGGAGAGAGAAGCTGTTGGGAGGTAAAGACAGAATAACACATTTGCCACAGCTATTCAACCAGGCCGAGAAGGGATGAAGATAAAGTGTGAAGGCCCAGTGTGTCACTTGGCCAGGATCATATAGGTAGCGGATAGACAATAATAAGATATATTGTAAAAAACAATAGTATTGCTGGAGTTTTTTGTAGTGTAAATTTCATGTATCAAACACGCAGGGGACTGTTTCCCTGGCCATTAACTTTCCATCTTAAAAGCGTTTGACATTTTGGTTTAAAAGCAAAATTTTTGAAATAACTCACAAGTCCTTTTAATATTAGAAATATCTGCTGTTCAAACTTTCCCTAACGTCAATCCAGTTTGTGTTTGTGTTTATCTATGTACGGGTGTTTAATTGTGTAAGTGATTATAAGTGTATATTTGTTTGTGTAGGTATTTGGGTATTCAGCGTGTGAGTATTTGTAAGGCTACCGAGGATAATTAGCCGTCTTATTTTCTATACATTTACTCTTCAAAAGCTCCATGAATAGCTAAAAGAAGTGTAAGCATAAATTAATCATAGGTTCCAGAAAACAGTTTTCGTTGAAAAATTAGGGTTAATAATTATTAACGTTTTAACCCTTTCCTCTCTTTAATCATAACAACGTGCTGCCAACTCTGAGGTAGTATGCAATACTGCCTCAGTCTTGTTAGCCTGTTCATTTGATTTGAAGATTCTGACTTTGCAGGATAATTTGTTTTATGAAAGGAAGGACGCCTTCAACTGTAATCATTTTTGTGTAATGGTGAAGGTGAGGGGTAGTGATGATTGGTGAATAAGAGTTCAATACTCTTACTGAAAAGAAAAGTGGGTATCCCATCTAGTGATATGGGGGGCCTGTAACCAGCAATCAAGCACATAAAACAAGACAGATTATGTTCTGGCAAGAAAGGGATATAATCGGAATCGCGTTACAAGTGACACCTTTCCAAATTTTCAACAGGTTGTTGAATGCTGTTCCACGCCTTTATGAAAATCAATATCTTTGTTAATAAACAAAATGAGCGAATTTAGGTAAAAATAAACCGCCACTAGATTAAAAGATTTTCAAGTTAAGTGCAAGATATTCACTACCTGCTTTCTCACCAATAATCACAAAACTTTCAAGAGTGGTTTGTTTGCCTCACAGTTAAATATCTAGTTAAAAACCTTAATGACAGTTTGATTGATGATAATGAGAGAGAACTTGTAGCGAACACATTCAATAGTAAGGAAGTTTTAAAAAGTCTTTGACAGATTCAGAAATACCAAGAGGAGAAATGTTAAATGATGAGGCACAGTCTGAGACTGGGAGTGAAGGTATTGCAAAATAGAGATTAGACTAGCGGCATTATTTACTGCCAAACATATTGCACTTACTGCAAGCGTCTTTTAATTTGATCAAGGTGATTATTATGATTATGCAAAAAGCGTATAAAACAATGGATTTTTTACAAGTATTTTGAAAGCCCATGAGGAGCCCATTAATTTGATGATTTGCAATGAAGAACGTAGCAGATCCGTAGAAGTGATATGAACGATAATGGAAAAGATATTTAAAAACTCCTTCAATATAGTGGTCTTTAAGACCCCTATTTAAGGTATTGAGACAGGTAGTGAGACAAGTAGTGCAAATTCGCAGAAAGGTTACGACTGAGTACCAAGAGATTTAGTATTCTGGGCAATGCGAAGAAAGAAGGTACCAAAAGAGATCGTAAGGACAGTGAAGGTTAAGTATAGAGATGATGATATCGGTGAAAGGACCAACGGGGGATCTGATCAATTTCCAGTAAATGTGGGTATGGCTCAGAGTTCTACTCTTGGTCCGTTTCTGTTTGTTACAGTAATTGAAGAGATATCAAAAATTGCTGGGATCTGTAGGAGAGTTTTTACACTGATGAGTTGGCAATATTCAGCAAGTTAGAAGAGGAAGAAGATAGAGTACTAGAATGGTAAAATACAATGAAAATAGTGGATTGAGGATAGACTCCTAGAAAATAGGAGTAGTGGATTTAATTAAGGAGGGAGATAGCCAATCCAGAATCTATGCCAACAGAAACATTGACCATGAAGAAATATTGAAAGCCAAAAGTCTTGGCTAAACACTCGAGGGGTATGGTGGATGTGAAATGGGAGTAAAAGCAATAGTGCGGGCAGGCTGGAACAAGTGGTAAGAGATTAAAAGTGTGAACTGTGACAGAAGAAATTCGAGAAAAGTAAAAGCCAATATCTACAAAATTGCCATTAGACCAGTGCTGTTATACGGCTACGAGACGTTTGGGTTAAGGAAGAAAGAAGAATTGCTGAAAAGAACAAATATGAGAATCTTATGGAAGTTATTGAGAATAACCTTGTTGGAGAGATGTACAAATAAGGAAACAAGAAAGAGTAATGGATTTTAGCTATTTCAAAAAGAATTAAAGAGGCAAGAATGAGATGGTACTGGAATCTACAGAGACGAAAGGATGAGCATGTGATCAAGGAAGTGTGGATGAAGCCAGTAAGAGGAAAACAATCAAGAGGAAGACAGAAAAAGTGATGGCATGATGTAATGAGAAAAGGGCATGGTAATTATAGGAATGGAGCTACGTGAGGCAATAGGCAGGAAATAGTGGAGAGCAAAGCCTAGTGCTGTTGATCCTTGATGACAAGGAACAGTGTTACCAAAGAAAGGAGATGTTAATAGTGATGATGATGATGATGATGACGGTGATAATGATGATGAAGATGAGGATGAAGAAGAAGAAGAAGACGAAGAGAAAGACCGGTAGTGATATGTGTATTTTCACATCTTTTCATTAGTTTTTAGCTTAGGTGTCATGACTTCAAGAAAAAAGATAGAACCATCTTCTATTCGCGCACTTATTTTAGCAATAACCTGCATAACAAGCACAAATTAGTTTTCTTCTCGATAGCCTAAACAAAAGCATCTTGTTTTCTCAGACAAATGCTCCATCTTCATTAACTCATAATACTCAACAACTTTTTCTCCAAATAATAACAGTCTTAACAACACCCCATTGACAATCATTGACACAAATGTACAATCTTCAAGTTCTTCCTAACACAGCTTCAATAGCAATTTTAGGCAAAACAAATTGAAGGGTTTAATATATTTTAAAGAAAATTTAGAAGTTTAAAAATGCATATACAAAAAAAAACCTGTTGAACTGTTGTTTTCCAGCTTGACACTCAAGTGCGCAAGTCAATGAAAAACATTTTGCTTTGAAAAGAGGGTTCAGTAGCAACAGTTTTGCAAAACGATTATGTCCATATGCGAACATTGTTATTGGCAATAAAAATGAAAACAAGGAAAAACTATCTGTTACCCTGCCAAAGATTTTAATCATGTTTTCTATAAATAATTGATAATATGATTGACCTGAAAATGAAATCTTTAAATGATTTCCTGTTCTTTATTAACTTTTTCTTTATTATAATTCCATTCTTACTTACTAAAATCAAAAACCTTACTTTAAGTACCAATCGAAGAAAGTATTGGTGTGTCTTATCAGTGTAAAAAATATTTGAAGGGTTATTCTAATCTAAACATTGTAAAATCTTTAACTGTTCCATGTGAACGTAACGCCGTTGTCACTTTTAATCAACAAGCTTTTAGTGCAAGAAAGAACACAAGAGTCTAAATACTCTAGTTCTCGTTAAAGTTAAGATGTTAAGCCTTTAGAACAAGAACAAGTTTAGTTATTCTTGCTTTTATGAATAGTAATATATATATATATATATATATAGTAATAGTAGTAAAGTATACCAAAGTTTACTAAGAGTGTTCAATGTTTCCAGAGCGTTTATAAATCCATGAAGTTTGAAGATTGTTAAGAAAACATGAAACTAGTAGTAACTGATAAATTTGGCTAGTTATTTTGTATACTATACTGGATTTATATATATATATATATATCGATCGCTGATAGCCTGTACTTAACTGTATGGAGCTGATGGCAAATTACCACTTTCCATCTTTTCCTTCCGTAATCTCTCTCTCTCTCTCTCTCTCTCTCTCTCTCTCTCCCTTTCTCTCTTTCACCATGTCTTTTTTTAGATCTTTGTAACAGAGGGTATGCTGAGTGTTGGGTACCCGTAACACATGTGGAAAGCAGCCACTGCCGGTCACAAGACCGGGACCCCTGTTACCAACATGGTCTATCTTATGTCTGTCTCTTATATCAGTTTCTGAAGCACTTCTTCTATGGCTTTGTTTTTGTATTGCGTCTCGAGTCGTGTAAACGGGTAAAATTTGTTTGTGATGTATAAGTTGTTTGTTTGTTTGGGTTTTTCTTGTTTGTTTGTTTGTTTGTTTTGTTTTTTTATGTTATCATTTGTCAAAACAGAAGCCTTAACATCTGGCTGTTTGGCGTTTACTCTTAATACTATATATATATAAATATATATATATATATGCAGTATATTTCAGCTTAAAGATAATATTGGTAAAAGCAATCCTTCTTAATAGAGAACCTTCACTCATATTCTTAATAACCTTCAAATAACAGAAAAAAGGTACATATGGTGTCAAACCTTCAAATTGTAGTGGCTTGCTTTATACAAGCAAGACCTCCCAATACAAGTAAACATTTTCAATCTCTTAAGTAGTCAAAGTCAGTTGTGGCACAAATTAAAAAAGGTTGCCTATCACCTTAGCAAATTTTGGAAATTCTTGATACTATCCACTAAAAAATTATTACTATTGTTAAAAATGGGAATGGACTAAGTATAGCAACACTGGAGATATTTTCATCCATTCAATCAAATATTTAGTAAAATCTGCTTGCACTTTATCCCCACAAGCGGTAATCATATAAGCTTTGAGGTAAGTATGAAAAGAAATAGTCAATATAAGCTACCCAGTACTAGCAAAAAGCAGCCAAAGTCCTTGTATGTAGCAACTACCTTAATGGCTTCAATTAAACAGAGACAGTATAGATTAAGTCTTTTATTAAGTATTTTATTTATTTTTAGGAACGTTGGGCAAGCAAAATTGTAAGAACAACAAAAATCTAATAATAATGTCCCAACCAAAATATGAATAATGGGCGCACCGTTTGGGAAATGGCCATTAATAAACGAGACAATGAAAAAATAGCTACTGCACAAAAGGGGTGCATCAACAGGGTCCAGAAAATGTCAGATATATTTGAAAAGTGCAAATTTACTGATGCTTTAACTATACTTTCTATAAAAAATAGTTACTCGTTATGTGGTTCAACTGCTACTTACCACAAATACTCTTTAGAGATCAAGCAAGAGTGATACGTAAATGCCATGGTCAATAGTAGAAGGACCTGTATCAAAGACTGCGGCTGCCCTAATATACCATGGTGAGTCATCTATACCAAACAAGTAAACCAGAGAAATGCTACTATGAGCAATTGACCCCCACCCTTTTTGGAGCATTAAAAACAAAAAGTGAATTTCACCTGTGTATTGATAAACAATTCTAGTTTTGTGTCGAACCTAAAGTATGCATTTCTGGAGATCAATGACCCACTCAGCCATTCGAAAATACTGCTTAACATAATATGTCTTGCGCAATTTACTTTGTATAGTAAACAAGGTAATTGCCAAAATATCAAGTAGGCTCTGACAAAATCTATAGCAAATACAATGTCAATGGCCTCTTTTTCTGTAGCAAGGTAACTTTTCCTCGTCCATTAGGTAAATGTACATAGGAGAGGTTTTGTATATTACCGTCTATAACCATCCCAAGTTACAGTGGCTACTAGACTAAATCGGCAAGTGTCGGATTAGGTGTAAGACAATTTAGTGGGCCCAATTCATCACAGTTTGTTTTTCTTTGACTGCTTACTGTGTCTTGAATATAAAATTCTTATGCACTTGGCAGTGACCGATTTGTACAGGTGCTTGTATATATTATGCACGGATTATTCGGAAAAAATTTTCAAAGCGAGATACTTCCAACAGCAAATTATTTTATGGTTTACTGTTCCTGGTAGTGTGCTGCTCTACTTTATAGCCCAATAAAGCGGATCTTAGTGAACTAGATTTCATCGAAATGGCGGTGATCTCTACTCAGTTACTTCCATACTTGTACTAAGCCCTCTCATGATTTCTCGTAGATACTACTAGGTATTACTTGTTTTGCAACTACTCTTTATACCTCGCCACAACTTGTGGCGAAAAATCTTCTTTTAAGCGCTATCTTGTGTACTTTGGGGTCTTCCTTTACTGGAAACTGGGTTTTAAACAAAGGTTAAGTAAAACGCTTTTCACAAAGCTGATGTGGTGTAGGTGTTAGCATTTTGATATGGAATACACTACCCAAATCCGATACCTTAAAACAACACAATTTCAAACATGGAAACAAAGAATTATTACCTGAGTACTATCAAAAGGAGATAAGCGTATATATGTCTAAATACTATGCAACAATTTAATGGGAGTTAGCGTTGCCTATTAAACATACAGTTAAGGTGTGACTGTCATGGGATTTTACGAAAATATAAAGATGTGCTCTGCAAAGAAAAATTTAACGGTTCAGATGACATGTTCTTATAAATAGATGTCACTGAAATTAGAATACGCCTTTACATTAGCATTTTTTTCATTGAGCAACCTTAGTTTGTAAGAAAAATAAGGAATTAACACTGCAAGCTGTTTGAAATCCGACAAACAGTCAATTCGCCGTCATTTTGTAGGGCACACTGCTCTGTTAAATCTAAGTAAATAGTGAAACAAACAAACAAAATTTCAATAAGTTTGTACCTGTGCGATACTTATCTACCTGACTGTCAATAATGTCAAACAGATTGGGAGATGTCAAGACAATGAAGGCTCGAATTTTTTGCATGCTGACATCATTTGTGCCACGTTGGCCTGAGAATTAGTATCTTGGTTTGATTAATTTGTTCAGTAATTATTAAAACACATTTCCTTTCTTTAATTTTGTTTTTATTGTAACATTTAAAGCCCTTAGAAGCTTTACTTGAAAATATCAGAACAAATTGTCTTACCATGAATCCTTGAAGTTTCAATCTCTCCTGAGGTCAATGGGCACAGGAGGTATCCTCATTGTTTATTTTGTTAACCCATCGACTCTTTCATGGGAGAATTCTTGTGTCCATTTAAATGTCTCTATCTTGTTTCCAAAGCTTATTCAACTTATACATTTTCAAAAGAGAATGTCTGAAAAGTTAATGTACCTTTCTCTTTCAACCTGCTGAGGTTGCAAATTTTTCATTCCTTTGTTTTGATTTTGTTCCGCCATGATGATATTCCGTGCTTTTTACATACCGCTTCATTAATCTCCTACGCGAGCACATCTGTTCTTAGTGCTCAGAGAAATGCTTGGAGAGAAGGTCGGAAAAGTTTAAGAGAAATTCATATTAAATGCTCCACTCATTTATGTTCTGGTAGAGGTTCTCATAATATTGTGAAAAATAAATCATCAATGATAAGTTTCAACTAACTATGTAAATTGCCGTTTGTTTGGGCTTTTGGCAATCAGTATTCCGATGAAGAAGAAGAAGTACAAGTTTGATGTGGACCTGGAAATCCAAGAACTGTCAAGCATTCCTCTTCTCAATGGAGTTCTGTTTTGCAAAATTCGCTTGCTGCAGGGAGGAGATTTTTCATCTTCCACCCCAAGGTGAGTGAGAAGCTTTTGTACCCAAGTAATATCCACCAGCGCAGAGGCTTTTAGATCAAGCCTTCACTTGGACTAAATTTGTACAGTGCGCTCTCTCTCACCCGTCTTTTTAAGTGCCATAACTGGACATATAAGACGTACTTATACAGATACAGATACAGGTACATCTTTGTTATGACTTAAAACTGGGCTTCTGCTTTTACTGTTTCTCGTTTTTTCGTGATTTCACTTTTTGAACAGTCAAATTGGTATCAACTGAATTTTCCAATATTTCGTTGCAACGAACTTTANGTAATATCCACCAGCGCAGAGGCTTTTAGATCAAGTCTTCACTTGGACTAAATTTGTACAGTGCGCTCTCTCTCACCCGTCTTTTTAAGTGCCATAACTGGACATATAAGACGTACTTATACAGATACAGATACAGGTACATCTTTGTTATGACTTAAAACTGGGCTTCTGCTTTTACTGTTTCTCGTTTTTTCGTGATTTCACTTTTTGAACAGTCAAATTGGTATCAACTGAATTTTCCAATATTTCGTTGCAACGAACTTTATTCACAATCAGAATCACTCTCTTCGATAAACGTTGACCTCGAGGAGAAACTTGATTGTGCTAAAATGTTTTCTACGCTCAACTTGCTCCAGACCAGCAATTAATACACATTCAATTTGCTGTTTTATGTTACTTGTCAATCTTTTTTAGCAATCGTGTACAAAACGTTTTAACACCCCGATGAGAAACCAAGGTTTTCCAATCAACGTTTTATGATTTACAATTTTTAACAAGCAAGTACCGTTGCTTAATCATCAGGATATAGAAGTGGACGAGGCGATTTCATTTGCATGCTCACGTTGATGTGTTGTTTTGGTTCTGTGGTTTTAAGTTGCAAAGACCCCTTGAACCATCCAATTGACAATTTCACCATACTTTGTGACGAGAAGCTGTTAATGAACTGTGGTTGTATACCTTTACGTTTTTCTACCTGTTTGTTTCAGGAAATTAATTTTCCTGTCTTGTTTACTTGAGGCATCAGATTTGGGATTTACTTTCAATTTGCCGCAGGACTCGTCTTTGCCAAGTGAAATTGTTTTACACACTCTTGGCCCAATTAATTTCTTATTGATTTTGTGTCATGTTCTAACAGAATATCAATGTTGAGGCAAATAAAATTTCCTGACTGCAAAAAAAAAAAAAGAAGAAAATTTAGGTTTAAAACCTTTGGCCTGAGTTACCGTAAGTTGTAATACTGACAGCATACTTCATTTTATAATCTATATGGAAGCAATGTACTATTTTATTGCAATATGCTTCATATACCCGGAACAATTACAGAAGCCATCGAGGTCACTTTTTGAGTTTCAGATATCTTGCACATAAGAACAAACTCATAAATAATGTAGAATATTATTGTTTTGATTGTAGCAGGGCTTTAATGGTTGACAGTACGACGAACGCGGATATTTTTGTACTTTTAAACAAATTGCGTTTTTGAATTAAAAGTGCAGCTGATGTTCCCTGACGCAAAATTTGAGTCGTATTTTACTTCAGTTGCATGACCATTTGACTTAACCAACTTTTAGGAATTTGTCCTTTTGAGTTCGATGATTGGGGTTTTTGATACTAGTTAGGAAAACATAGTGTAAATACTGCTTAAAGAAATTCAGTCTTAAAACCTGTATTAGACAATTGATCGCTCAGATATACCACTACAGCATTGGACAGTATTGTGTACGATGATAGTGATTCCTTTCATATTAATTGACCCAATAAATGGCCTATTCAATGTGGGTGTCTAATGAGCCGTAACTATCATCCATGACCTAATTATTTATAGATGGTTATGTATTTGGTTAAAAGATGAACTTCTTTTAAACCGTGGGATTATCGCAATAGCAGTTATGTTACGCTGCTTCAAATATGACCTTGTCTTTTTCTTCCGAATTAAATATTTAAAATGCCCCAGTGTTAGATATCATTAAAATATTACCGTTCGTTTTTCAGAACTCAACATCTTATGATACTCTCTAAAAACCGTTTTATTAAATAATCTAAAATACTGTTTTTCTCACGATCCCCATAATGAGGATAGACATATCCACAAGGTTTACACTGTTACCTTTTAATTTGTGTATTTATTACTGTAAATTCAGGATTTGTTGTTTTATTTATTTATTTACTGTCATTTAATAAATAAACTAAACTACTGTTCTTCATATGATCCCTATAATAAGGATAGAACTTTCCACATAGTTTAGATTGTTACCTTTTAATTTGTGTATTTATTATTTCAAAATTCAGGATTTGTTGCCATTCCCCACTGTGGGTGGTTTTGTTGCATTTCTGTCTTCCTGTGAAGTTCATCACTAAGTTCTATTGTAAAGTTTAGGAGTGTCATCATTAAGTACTTTAAGAAGGGGTTTTAAAATGTTAAGACCAAGTATCTCTGATAATGCCACCTTGCTCACCTTGCTCCTCTGTATCCTGACAGGGTAGCAGGTTTCTGCTGTATCTTCCGCTCAACCAGACTCCTCCACCTGCTCCTGTCACTAGTGTCCTCTCTCTCCAGATCAAGCCAGTGAAGGTCTGTTTTCACTGTATCCCAACATCATTGTTTTGGCCTGCCTCTGTCTCTATTTCCTTCAACTCTCATTTTGCATACCATCCTGATGTCTTCCTCTGCTTTTTGGCAGCAAACATGGCCAAACCATTCCATCTTCCTTTTTCTCATCAGATCTTTTACTGGCATCACCCCTGCTTCTGTTGTTATCGTCTCATTCTTCCTGTGCTCCTTTAAACTTATCCCAAGGCAGTATCTGAGCATGTGCATTTCACAGGAGCTGATCTTGTCCACCTGAGTACTCATTATAGGCCAAGTTTCATTTCCGTCGATCAGGGCTGGTCTCACTGCAGTTTTATAAATCACCACTGAGTTTGGGAGGCATTTTTCTGTCTCAGAGTACTCCAGTTAACGCTCTCCATTTGTTCCAGGCTTTAGTTCGACTTCCCTTTGGCAGCCTCCCTCCTGTTGGATCATGGTGCCAAGGTATTTGAACTGGTGACATTCTCCCTCTCCCTCCCTTTTTTATTTGTTAGGAAAATCCATCTGGTTCACAGTATGATATGACAACAATAGATCATTACATTAATTTACATGCAGGCTACTAGAGTTTTTAAAGACCCAGTAGAATTTTTAATACCTTTGGGCTGTTTTAAGGTCTGATTTTGAATAAGAGTAGCCTTGGATTTCACGGGAGGTACTGAGTTTTGCTGAATACTGTAATTCAGTCTTGAGGGTGACTGAAAGGCACTGAATGTATGAATGGATGATCATGGTTATTAAACTCTAGAGATCTTACTGATGAACAGAGGGACTCCAGGAATAGTCTTCACAGGTAATAGTCACCAGCAGGTTTGTCTTGTAAGCTGGCCACAACATTAATTTTCAGTATAACACCCAAACAAAAGAGGCTCTTAAAAAGATTGGAACCAATAAAAAACCATCTCTAAAATCAACTTAATTTTCCAGGGATCTGTTCATAGAGAATTCTTTGGAAATGGTAAAATTTTTATGATTTAAAGTACAGTGCAATATCCCAAAAATGTATTTTCAGCATGACAAAGAGTATTTAAACACTATTCTGATTAGGGCCCATATAAGGCATAAAGCCACTCAGTTTATTAAATTTTGAAGGAAAGACTAAAAGAATTAGACCAAGAGGTAATAGTTGACCTCAGACTTGAGCAACTTTGGAGCTCATGATTGAGGAAAGCACTCAGAAGCCTAAATGTTTCACAACCTGGCTGGCCAAGGAGGAAAGGCTACACACATAGAAACATTTATTGCAAGAAGGGATAACAATTGGATGAGATGAAGATGTGAGAAGCAATGAGTCACATGAGATGCAATTCACTGAGCTGTTATCAGCAAAATAAGTCATCAGAACATTTTTCATAGTCATACTAACAGAAAAGACTAAGACAAAAAGCACATTCCCTCAATGAGACAAAGGTTGAAGAGTAGTAAGACAATTTGAAGTGATCAAGGTACAAATATGTCACAAAATTTGATCAAGATGAGACCAGGAAACAATTTTTCAGCTGTGACAGTACTTCATCTAGGGAAGCATGATAGGTTTATACCAATATGAAAAGGCCTGAGCTATAAGCTATCCCCTACCTTGATATGAAAAAAGTACCTATCTAAAAGCAAAAAAACAATATAATTAATATACTAACTTCAAGAAAGATCTGGAAAAAATTAAAAAACAAGCAGCCTCACTAATGAGCAATCCTTAAGAGGAGCAAACCTACCAGGGTTTACATCATAATGATAATCTATGAAAATTAAAGACTCAGCTTTTTATTAAATAATATATTTCATTTTTGCAACATTGATAGACATAAACTACTTCCATCCTTATTATCTGACAGCCTAAAGGATAGATTTCAAATCTTGAGTTGCCATGTGACCAATGCCAGAGTATAGGATAGTGTCATCATAGTAGATGCTGAATGGAATGAAGCAAGGTAGCAGAAAAATAATCTGTGTAGACAAGGAGGAGAATATGAACAAGAATAGAACCTTGAGAGACACCACCATTAATTGAATACCTATCATAAACGGTGGTACATAAACGGTGCAGTGGAATAAAGGGCAAACTGACAGAAACTAAACGTTTTAGCTGCAAGAGGTGCATAGAAGGAGAGGCAACCTGTGACATAGACCTACGGAAAGTGCATTTGGAGGGTGAGAAAATTGAAGTTGTCCAGAAGTTTTGCTACCTTAGTGACATCCTTGGAGCTGAGGGGGGGAGCTGGTGCAAGTGTTACAGCAAGGGTTAACAGTGGATGGAGTAAGTTCAGGGAGCTGATGCCATTGTTAACCAGCAGAGCTCTGCCATTACCTACCAAAGGTAGAGTCTACCAGGCATGTGTACGTAGCACAATGATGTATGGCAGTGAAACTTGGCCAGTGAAAGCTGAAGATGTCAGCCGCATGGAGCGGAATGACATGAGAATGATAAGATGGATGTGCAACGTAAGTCTAAAGGACAGGCTCAGTTCTAATGAACTCAGAAGGAGATTGAATCTGGACAGTATTGGCAGCTGTATGCAGAATAGGAGGCTTCGTTGGTTTGGTCATGTGGAGAGAATGGACAAGAATGCTTGGACAAGTAGATGCAGAACAATCAAGGTGACAGGAACCACTGGCAGAGGAAGACCAAAGAAAACATGGGAGGAAGTGATAAGGATGGATCTGAAACAAAAAGGTGTCAGCAGAGACCTGGTGAAGGATAGGATAACTTGGAAGTCAATTTCAAGAAATCGTCCAACACATGCTAGCATGTAAAGCGGACGTTAAACCGAATATGATGATGATGATGATGATGATGATGATGATGATGATGATGATGATGATGATGATGATGATGATGATGATGATATCAGGTATAATTCCATGAATTTCATGATCTGAGGGAAAGGGCTAATTGATACCAAGGCCCATACAGCAATACCATAACCAGAAAGCTTTGGTTCATTCATTCTGTGATTAAAAGTGAAGCTTTCCACCCAATTTTCTTCACTAATTGAATACTGTACAATTTTTTATTGTGAAATTGACCAAGGAAGCAAGCATGGAAGGTGTCACATTTCTAAACTTTTCCATTTGTTTGATTTTAATCTTTGATCTTTGTTGTGACTTGCTTAAAGGTAGACACCTTCTTGGGTATGAACAAAATGAACCATCACTAGCTTCTCTCAAGGCTTCCTTCCCCATCATTGTTATATTTATGTTATTTTCTGTTTCCCTGACAAACAGTCAAGTAACCTTTACTTTTTTTCTCTAATTGGCCTCCACTTCCTAACATTCTCTATTCAATAATTACCATACTACACTTATTTTTGGTGTGCAATCATTAAAATCAATACTGCATATTTTTTTACTATTTTTCATCAGAGCAGCCAATGTAAATTTCCCATTACTTAGAGGTTTGATACTGTGTACAATAGTTAAACAAAATGAGATGAAGAGTTTAAGAATTGTTATTTTTATTGTTACTGAGAGGTCCTACATTCTTTTTAGTGATTACAAAATAAGGAAAACATTTTAACTGTAACCAGCTCCTTTACTGTTTCACTACCTAAGAAAATGCATTATAGTGAATGGTCAAGGGTTTTCATACCTGGTTATGTTTAAAACACCTAACATACTGCCTGTTCTATGGAACCCAAGATTCTGTAAAACCTGAGTTTAGATTGCTATTCCATTTTCTCAACTAATGTTTACACTGTTGTTGTACCAAGAGAATCAAATGCCACTGGTTAAATTTTCCATTCCATGCAATCATTTTTTTTAGAACTTTTTTATTTATTGATTTTTCCTTTTAATTTACACATGTTCTTTTGGTGGTCATTGGTACAACTTTGAATGTTAACTTAAATTAGAATAACAAGCTCTGAAGAATTATAGAATATGTAGATCATTTCAAAAGTTATTCTTAACTGGGAGCTTAAATATTTTACCATTGGTTTAAGTGAGTAAGGAATGCAATGAAAGTGATATTATTTATTACCGGGAATGAGTCTGTGTACTTATTTCCAAATTCAGTTATAATGTGCACCTGAAAATAAAATTGAGTAAGCAAAAGGGTTTTGCATGTACCACAAATCTCCTTAGAAATGATAAACTGAAGAATAGGGTAACAATATAATGAGATATATTTTCTTAGATTGGTTTAATATCAATAATCAGGGTATTAATTTTAAATTAAATTGGTTTAGGTAATATACTAATATTTAACTAAAAAGATTTTCCTTTAAGGTACAAAGGTAATACACTGGTGTCAAAAAAAATTTCATATGAGAACTGGCTGTTCCAAAGATCAGGATTATGAAATCTTAGCTAACAATTTTTTAGGTTTTAAAAACCCCAGAGATCAGATTAAGATTATGGAATGTGGAACCTTTAGTATTGATTCATTTGGTATCTATTCAGTGTCAAGATTTGAGATAACAAGCAGAGACTATTCAATATGAGTGTTAGCAAAACAAGAGATTGAGTTAACTAGACAGGAGAAGTGCAGTCTGCTTCAGGTGATGTGGATTATGCAACCTTTTATAATCTTGATGTTTGAGAAACACTTTCAGAATGTAAGGAGATTTCCTGTAATAAGGATGGCAGTACTGCCTGATAAAATAAAGTT
Source organism: Morbakka virulenta (assembly GCA_003991215.1). Taxonomy (NCBI): domain Eukaryota; kingdom Metazoa; phylum Cnidaria; class Cubozoa; order Carybdeida; family Carukiidae; genus Morbakka; species Morbakka virulenta. The sequence goes on along the minus strand of RDPX01000113.1, from coordinate 1,191,321 downwards.
AAATAATAGATGCCTTTGCAAGTTAAAAGTAACAGCCTTTGTGGTCTGGTCCTACCACTGGGGTACCATGTAATGAGTTAATGGATGGAGCAGGGTATTGGAATTCCTATATATCATCAGCATTGGAGATGTGTAACTGAATGAAACCTAAAATTCATAAAACTTAGCCAAATAAGGATGGTATTGCCATGATGGATAATGAACAACTGTTGTCAAAATGAACAGTGTTGGGTGCCTGCTTGTGTCCCAATTAATGGATAATGGCCAGTGGGTCAAAACACCTTTGTCATAGATAACCTTGTGGCACTGTTAAAGGTACCAGCCCTCACCTCGATGGGGCAAATATATCAAAGAGCTTTTCTCCAATGAGAGGGGCCCTGAACCAATAATAGGAAACTCCAATGGCATGCAGATCCTTCAGTCAGAAGTTGCTGCAGCTATCAAGAAGATGAGAAGGAACAAATCTCCGGGTATAGACAAAATAACAATTGAAATGGTATCTGCTTTGGATGATCTTGGAATTCAAAAGCTCACCAAACTTCTAAATCAGATATATAGCACTGGAGAAATACCTGAAGACATAAGCAAGTCAGTGTTCATTTGGCTTCCAAAGAAGCCAGGAGCCACAACATGTAAACTTCATCGAACTATAAGCCTCATGAGCCACATCACCAAGGTACTCTTGCATATTCTGATGAATAGAGCAAGGAAAGCATGGCTGCCCGAGATATCTCCAATACAGTTTGGCGTTATGAAGAATTTAGGAACAAGGAATGCCATCTTTATGATGTGAACACTCACAGAATGAGCCATCAAAAAGCAGGTGGACCTCTACATTTGCTTCATAGACTATAGTAAAGTCTTTGACAGGGTCAAGCACATAGACCTAATGACCACCTTACAAAACCATGCCATAGACACTAATGACATCCGAATTCTCAGCAATCTTTTCTGGGAGGAAACAGCTTGCATCAGACTCTTAAAATGTGGTATCTGACTATAAGCCCATAAAGAGAGGAGTGTGTCAGGGCTGTGTCATGTCTCTGAATTTGTTCAATCTATACAGCAAAATTATTTTGAGATCTTTGAGAGAAACAGGAGGTGTTTCTGTAGGAGGGGTCATCATCAACAACATCCACTATGCCGATGACACAGTTCTTATATCCACATCCAAACAGGGAGTACAACATCTACTGGACATGGTGGTAGATGCTAGTGACATTATGGGTCTGAGCATAAATGTTAACAAGACAGAAAGCATGATGATTAGCAAAAAGGCAGTGCCACCATCCTGTACTGTTTGTGTATCAGGAGCAGCAATAAAACAAGTTCAGCAATTTAATTATCTCGGTAGCTGCATCACCTCAAACAGAAAATGTGATAAGGAAATCATTAGGCACATTGGAATAGCAAAGTCACTGTTTCAAGAAATCAAGCTACAACTGCAAGAAAAACAAAGAGTGCTACATTCGTACATTATGCCCATCCTCACATATCGAAGTGACACCTGGACCATCTCAAAGGCAATGCAGTCTCGCCTAGAAGTGGCAGAAATGTGGTTCCACAGGTGAATGCTGACAATATCTTATGCTGAACATGTCACTAACAAGGAAGTACTTCAAAGAGCATTATACACAGAAGTTATTGCTTCCCAAAGAGCAAACACAAAGCATAGCTTAATCAAGAATATAAGAAACAGCCAAATGCAGTTTCCTGGCCACTTGGTAAGAAAAGGGAGCATAGAGAACCTTGTGATCACTGGAGCTATCAATGGGAAGAAAGATCGAGGTTGACAATGGACAACGCTCCTGGGTAGCCTGAGCCAGTGGACCAAAATGAACACTGTGGAACTTCTTCACTATGCTAGGGACTGAAAGCTGTGGCAGAGCCTGATGATGACTCAATTAGGATGAACATTATACACAGAAGTTATTGCTTCCCATCCTGGTAGTAAACTGGATACTTAATTATTGATTGTAAGGTTCATTGGACATTGACATTGTGTTTTTGGGTGTCGCTGAGCTGACAGGGACAGGAGGGACAGAGACAGGGTAGATTGGTGACATTGAGATGAATAATTTGCCCATGCACTAGGTTCCTGGCTTTAATATGTGGCTTAGGAAGCAGGTGAATGCTGCTGAAATCCTGGAATGAAGTGTTGGTAAGAGGTGAAAACATTTGACATTGTTATATCCACAGAAGATTTGATTATTTAAAAAAACTTTCAAAAAGTATTAAAAGTAGCATTTGTTTTATATTTATTTTTATGGATATTTACTGCAACTATTGTTTTAATAGGTTAATATTGTGCCTTTGTGGTTTGCTGGTAGGTAGTGACCTCAGAACTAAAGGTCTTATTAATTGCATAATAATGTGAATGATGTGGTGGTAGTAGTGGTAAATGTGTTGAACACCATATTGGTGATGATAACAGTGATGTTAGTCATGATAGATGCTAAAATAATAACACTTTTTTATAACAGGTAGTCATGAAGTTGGTTATTTTGTTAATGACTAGAAATTTAGGAAATTTAAAAATTGAGTCTGTAAGACCTGCAGTTGTTTAAAATAATTTTCCTTTTTTACTTGTTGCAATGTATGATACTCAGTTCATGGTAAACGTTAAATTTGCTTCCTCACAAGCATAATTTGCCAGTATTTTTAATCATCTTTATTTCTTATTTTCACTTCTTGAAATTCTGAATCATATTTCTTGAGAAGAAGTGCATTACCCCTGCTAAATGTGCTTTTTGAATACTATTTTCTAGGAGAGAAGTGCAAGATCACTCAGTTCAGTGGTTAGCAAACTTCCAGTTTTCCTGCAAGTTGCTGGCATCTGCATCAACAGGACTACTGGAGGCATGCCACAGCAGAGTTTCAGTTAGGAAGGTAAGCTTCTTTGCTAAGCAACAACTTTTCTAAAATAAGAATCATCACCATTATTATTTTTCTTCCATTTCCATGCTAACATGGGTTGGGTGGAGACTTGCATATGTGAAAGAGATGCAATTTAATAAAAGTAATAATAATAGTAATAGTAAGGACCTGTGGTTTAATGGTTAGTGCAGTTGCACCATAACCAAGAGGTTCCAGTTCAATTCCCTGAGCAGGCAAAAACAACTTGGAACTTTACAGTAAGAGAAAGCCATTGGTTGGCATCAGAAAGGGCATCCAGCCAAGAAATTCCTCACTGCCAAAANCTCCTTTGTGTCCTACTTCTACTATGCTATTGCATTTTAATCCTTGATGCTTACAAAGTTTACTGTTTACATTGTTGAGCAGGACCTTATAAAATTTAATTTTTAATGAATTTTAATGTATTTCTGTATTTATCAGCTACTCATGTAAACAGTAAAAAACTTACGAAACAGACGGCCTGGTTTATTTCCCAGGAGGGAGGCGAACCTTTGAATTCGCCCCTTTGAAAGAATGGTAATGCAATGTAATTCTTAAGAACTGTCCAGGTAGAAAGGATACAAGAAAAGCAGTCAAAAGATTAGATATGTAGCAGGAAAAATAGACTGGTAGAAAAATGGGTAAAATGGGATATGTCCCTTTCAAGGGACACTATCCCCATTCCACACAGGAATTAACTTACTTCATGTGAACAAGTTTAGTATGTCTAGTAATTTTGGTTTGTTTTGTTTCAACAATTTGAATGGCTGAGTAAGACGTCGTCAAACAGGTATCTTCTGGTATTGTCCAGAAAATTCTTCTATTCTGTATCTATTCTTGTCTCTGTGGATCATTTTGTCGATAAGATGTCTTGTAATTAACATGTATATTGTCCTTTTATTCAAAAGAATTCTAATCTGTTCTAAATTAGATAAAATTTAAAGCATTTTCTTGAAATTGCAAAATATTGTATTATTTGACTATTGCATCATATTTTACAACAAAAGAAAAAAGTTGATTTTTTATGGAAAGAACAATACCTAGGATAATCACATGGGAGCCATGCCAATGTATTATGATCAAGGAAGAAGTGAGTTTCAAACTTTTAAAACCAATAAACGCAAAACTTGCTAAATGTGACTTAGCCGCGTTTTTTCTGTGTAGTCGTCAGTTATGTAATACTAAAGGTCTGGAAACTAATCCCAAGATCACCAATAAACAACAAACCATATTTAGGTCCCAACTCTCTGTATTTAATAAGTGTAATTTGCCATTTTATCTCATGCTCATGAGTATATCATCAGGGATTGAAGAAACGTTGAGACAAAAATTTTTAATAATTTAATCTTGTTTTTAGTGCCGTTTGTTTGTTAAGTTTAATTAAATTAAGATGGCCACTCAGTAAACAGTTTTAATTTGATTTAAATGCCAAAATGTCAGGCTAAATTATAAAAACCTGAGAGCTTTCATCAAACTAAATGATCTCTCAAAGCAATTTTATTTTTGGTTTATTTAAAATATTTATATAGGATACAGTACTTCAATCATTATGATTTTTTTCACTCCTATTTGATGAGCAATATTGCTTGAAAATGTTGTTTTTCCTTTAAAACCATAGCAATTTTAGTAACTCAGTATTAAATTAGTTCAACTTACATTAAACGTATCTTAAGACAAAGAAAGAAAAGAAACATCATCTTTCTTTATGATGAAGTTGAAGGTTTTAATGAAATTCACTTGTTCAAGACCAAGTGAGACTTTTTTAAATTTCCACCTTATAAACAGCAATTTGCTCTTTCTTTAACCAAGAAAAGTTAGTAAACATCTGTTACGACATTATTGCACATTTTGTAGTTTAGGACAAAATTGCAAAAGTGGATATGGGGGTTTAATATACAACAAATTTTGAATTTCATGTAAAGATTATTATGGTTTGACCTGTTAATATATTTAAATTTGAATTAAATTAAAAATCCCTTTGACGAGCATACTAAAGCGTCCAGCATTCAACTCTAATAAAATATATCCTCTTTTCCTACATTTCATTCAAGCATTACCTTCTTTTTGTCTATCGGTCTATCTATCTTTCTCCCTCCCCTCCCCTCTCCCTCTCTCTCTCTCTCTCTTAATCTCTCTCACTTAATCTCTTAAACCCTCAAAGAAGTAAGAGTTTAACTTTTATAATCACAGCCTCAGTTTTACAAAACATAGCCATCCCAAACAAACTTAAATGTTGATTGGGATATTTCAAGATTTTCTATTATTGAAAGTTTTTGAGCATATCTTATGTCATTTTTTTAATAGTACTATGAAATTTGTTTTACAATAAAATTCTTTAAATAATGATGAATATCTATTGAAGGATGTGCCTAATTTAAACTAATCCATCAATTTCTGAGTTAAAAATTAAAACTTCTGCATCAGCATTATTATATCTCCCATTTCTAGACAAGGGAAACATAAATTTGAAACTTTTCTTTGTCATTGTAACCTCTTCAAATCCAAGAAAAATACTCATCCTTAGAATGGCAGGTTCTTCCTTTATACTTTATTACCTATCTCAGTCTTCCATATTTTTTACACTCGATGTTGGTGATGACTTAAGCAATTTTATTGTGCCATCCTAAATGAAGAAAGAGCCCCCAAAGTGGTACTCTCTTCTAAGCATATTACCGATTGGTAACATGATAATCAGATCAAATATGAACAACTGAATGTATTTAAGATAAAAAGAGAACACTTTCAGCTTTTAATAGATATTTTAATTGAAAGAACATACTAGTAGTTGGTTTCACCTAAGGCAGGGGCAAACTAGCGTTGGTATTGGGGAGAGGTCTTTACGAATTTGACAGAGCTTGACAAAGCAGCTACAAATCATTTGTGAAAAATCAATTAATGTTTTGTTTTCAAAAGAAATAATTTTTCAGTGGATTAATGAGTCACTGATAAACTTGCATTGATAAAAGGAAATTTTTGGTATATCACATGACTAACTTATGAAGGCAGCACAAATTTGTTTAACATTTATTTTTGAAATTACACTTTATGAAAATAATAAGTTTTCACTGAGTAATTTGAATACCCTCAGTAACTAATTATGTATATGTAGATGTAGATGTATGCATATATATTTGTATATATGTATATACTGAGCTCTCAAATTTTTTGAGAGAAAATTAAATTTTTCTGAAGTATTTTTTTTCTGGTTTACATTATTTGTATTTAATTGTGTTAACAGTGATGATTGGTTTGCTATTCTAAAGTTATGTGCATTTCTTTTGTATTTACATATTTTGTGCTTACGTTTATAGCTGTCTATTCACTAAGAACATTACAAGAATGATAATGAAGCCCCATAAAGTAATGCATACTGTCTTGTGTGTGTGGTTGTATGTATGTAACATATGTATGTATATTAAGAGACAGAGACAAACTGACAGAATGTGAGTCTTTGGATTTCCATGGTCAGTAAATTTAGAATATACATGAGGGCAAAAAAATTATGTTATTTGTACTTTTGTTGTCTTATTTGATACTAATAATTTTTCATTTTACTAAATCATTTAAAAATGCAACCTTTGTTTATACATTATTGTGCTAAAAATGTATTTGTCAGAATTTGTTTCTGTTAAGAAATAATGCATAGCTACTTGTATGTGTTATTTTTTATGTCTTTATAGGAGGTCAAAGGTGGAAAATCATATGAAAAGGTAAATAATTCAAACATTGGCATCACATTTGTTGTAGATAAATATGTTTCACCAATAAGTCCTGAAATTACCATACTGGCTCCCCATTAACTCTCTTTTTCTCTGTACTATAGTGATAGTAAAACAGACTGTGTCATATTTTAACCATTGCTATGTTAGGAAGTTGCTGTACCATGACATTTTTTACTTCCTTTCCTCAGTTAGTGTTGTTTGTGAATACCAACTACCACGTTATAATACGTATCCAATCCAGTATTTTGTATAGGTATTAGAAGCAAAGAATTCTTGAATAGGATGATGTTGCTGAAGTTTAAAATTATGAATTTATTATGGTAGCTCAGCTCTGTGCAAGTGTTTAAGGAAGGAGATTAGAAGAAGATTCATTTATTCCAGTCAGCTAACAAATATAAGATTTGAAATGCTAAATAATTAGGGTATTGGCAACTGTATAAAGCCAACCAGATAAGCTTTCTTTAACATTATGCCTTGTTGACCAAGCTCACGAGGCATTTAGAATATTGGGGTGACTTGAAAGTTTGTTTCTTGATTAGTTCAGACCATAATGAAATTGTCCATGGTAATAGATATGATTATGGCAGTTTCATTTAAGCGCAGCAAAAAATAATACCAACTCTAAAGGTAGCTGATACTTTGCCAAAAATTTTGAAAATGGCTAATTTTCTATCTCGATAATCTTTAATTGTATGAAGCTGGTCAACACTTCATTTTAATCAGTCATACCACCTGAATAGACTCAAAATGACTTTTTTTTAGTTAAAATTTTTGCAAAGTAGGCTGAACACAAAAACCTTTAAGGAATAGAAATAAAGAACAGCCCTTAGCAAATGTTTATGCACAATATACATTTTTTTTTGTGGAAAAAATGTAAACTGAGACAAAATAAAACAAATATTTAGCTAATTTTCAAATTGGCAAATTAGGTTAATTGTTTGTAATAAGAAAGTTACATCCAAAGTCTGCAAGACAAGGATTGAAAAAATGGCCAAAGAGCATTTATATCAGTAGAAAAGGTTTTACGTACAAGAATAAAATACCTGCTTGGCCAAAAAACAAGCAAGCAATAATATGACTTAAATTCTGTAAGATTTTTGAATTTTGTTAGCATTTCAGTAATGACGTTTGCCGGTTTTACTGTTATAAAATGTAAAAATTATATCAGATTGATCCATGTTAGCAATTACTATGACATCCAAAATAAGGAATGCATGGTAGAGATTTACGTCAATTTACAGTTATATGATATGCACTTTGCTATTAAACAAGAACAGCTTGTAATCAGTTTCAAAGGATCGTTCTTAATATTAGACTATTTGGGTACCATCTACCCTCTGGCCAATCACTTTCATCATGGAAGGTCAACGTTTTCCACATACTAAATTCCAATCCATCCTCCCGCGTATGCTACTCTTTTGAAATGCTGAAGTAAACCTGCTTTAGTTGGTGGTAGCAGGCAAAGACTGTTGTGAGTAGAATATTCAGTCTCCAAAACGGAGAACATTAATTTCATCAACCAATTCAGTACCATGATGTATGAATGAAACATACTTTCAGTAACAAGGCTTTCAATGTTGGACAATACAGTTTAGTTATTTATGGTGGCTAATGTTTCTGCTTCCAGAATATTGAAGGAAAAAGTCTATAGCTAAGAAAGCGTTAAATCGACTCTTATTATTTACTGACTTTCAAGAAATTTTCTTTAAAAATTTGTGCCCTTGTCAAAAACAACTGTGTCACATGCCCCTCTGCCATCCCTCGTTTAGTTCTTTTAACCATCTTTGAATTTGGGATTGCATATAATATTTCTACCACAGTCAGTTACAAGATCGATGATGTGATTTGGTTGCAGAATTTCCAAACGCCTTTGCGCTGTATGGATTTCTCATCAAAGGACTTAGTTCATTGATAATAGCTGTTGATGAGGTTATCACTGGTGGCAAATGCTTGTCAAATCTATGCAGTACAGTTGATTTTGACCCTTGATATGGCGATGTATCGTTGATGGACAGAGTTTGAGCGTTGTAAAAGATTTCTGTACTGAAGAGCATTTTCAGAAGTCTTCTTTGAGTAATTGTTCCTCGCAGTTTCATAAAGAAATCCGTGTTCACGCGTTTGTCAACGAAAGACTGTAAAGGCTTCTTATTTTTGTCATCTCCAGGTAATGTAAAATGATTCAATGATATATTTTACCTGAGAGCATTCTTAGACATCACTGGTCTACCCTTCAGAAATGCCCTCAATTGAGCCGAACCAGCGAAATTCTGATTCAACTTTTGCGCATCAGTGCATAAATCTTACTGTAATGACGATACGATTCATGATTCTTTTATTTAGTTTAAGGATGGTTTCCGAATAAACCTTCAAACTCGTTGTGCTAGATGAGGAACACATAACGCCCATCGCTTGAGAGCTCCGTCATCATTTGATTTAAGAGATTTGTTGCACCACAAATGCCTTTTATGGCTTGGGGTTTTTTTTGGCTAATGAAGGTGATCCAACCCCATTCGTGAAAATGTGTGCTCGTTTTCAGATTGAATTATGTCGTTTTATGAACTTACTGAATAGAACACGTGTAATTTAGGCTGGTCAGATCAAACCAATAGAAGGAAACCCAAAGGAGGGTCCACTTGTTCCAAACGGAAGTGGTTTAGATTGAGCGTAAGACTCAGATAGTTCCCCTTTAGAGTTCTCTGAAGGGTTTAAAATGTTTCCTGAAGAACTCCACAATCCAGGGAAGTCGAAAACTGTATGGTTAAAAAAGTGATGCCATGATAATGTGAAGACAAGTTGGTTGATTTTGCATTCACATGAGTGTTGTCTTTGGCAATGACAGTGAATACATTCTTCCTCATAAAATTACTCACAAACACTTAACTTTTTTAGGATCAAAATTGTAATGTGGTTGCATATGCCGAGCTACCATTCATATGATTTACTAATTCCTAATAGTAGAATTTTGTATGACAGTTGTGGCTCTCATTGTTTATAACATAAAGCCAACTTACCTTAGCTTAGAAGCTTCACAATTCTTAACACGTCGGAAATGATGCAGTTTCTATTTTTAACTTTTTAAACTCATGCATAATGATCTGTGAAACGGTCAATACTGGTGTGCTGACATCTTTGGATTTTTGACCCATTTCTTTTAAGCAAAAGCAAACACGAAAGTCAGTAAAAACACAGGCAAGAATCTTCTTGACAGTTTTTTTAATTTCAGCTATTGGTTTACGAATGGGTGTAAGAATCTCAGCAAACATTTCGCCAAACTTTCATTACTTCTCTCAGTTTCAATTATTTCCTTAATATCATCTGAGAAGCACAATATTACTTTCTGATTTACTATACGCTTTTCTGTGTCACTGAAAATGTATCTTGTTGAATTCAATTTCTGGGTCGGTATCATCCAGTCTGCGTTCTTTTCGATCAGTAGAGTCATATTTGTTATTAAAAGGTTTCAAGCAATTTTTTATATAATGTACCCGAATTGTCATCACAAAGAGTGACAGCATACGTTTTTCTCTTTTGCATGCACTGTTCCACCAGCGACGAGGTTTGCATCGATATCAATTCTTAAGCGAAGTAAATACTTAAATTCGTTTATTTCAATCGTTCGTTTGACGTCGTTTCTCTTTACTCGTGTGGTGTTTCTGCTTTCTTTACCAGAACTAAGTGGCCTACCGGGTTTTTTTATTCAGTTATTGTGCAAACCATCCAGTTTTTGTTTATTGTATCGGGACACAGGGTTTGGTACTTTTCGTTATTATCACGTGATATCTACTCTTGCTTCGAGCCTGTCAAATTTTCCACGTTTTTAGAACTCTTGTAATAGTCCTGACAATCTCGTGTAAGAATCTTCCTGTATTTGCAGCTCGGTATCGACCTTGCATATGAGACATCGTACCCAGTCCCATTCCATGGTAAAGATTATTGTGACGGGAAGAAAATTGCTTAATAAATTTATAGCGATTCCAGTTGTGACTTCTTATTCATACACATCTCTAGACATAATACGGAAGATTAAGAACAACAAAATCATGAGTTGAAAGATAACAGGGAATTCAGTTTGTTTGGGTCAAAGTCAGGAGATAATTCAATTCATTTGTGTCTTGTCTTTTGTGTACGTCCGGTCCAGTCACAACAAAAATGTTATGTGATCACATGGAGTTATTGGCTTGTCTGGGTCAAAGTTTAATGATGAACAACACACAGTTTGTTCACTTGTGTGCCTTCCATGATGGTGCAATAATTTTTTCTGAATAGCAAAAATTAATTTGTCTCAGAGCGAAAATCATTTCTTTTTATGTATGAAAACAATTCCTGAAAAATTCAGCCTGGTGTTAACACTATCAGTAAAACAGCATTTTTGCCAGCTGAGCCACCCGACTGGAACCCATTTTCAGCATATTCGATTGGTTACGCTGTGAATATTTTATAACTGTGTCAAGTAGGTAATATAGTTAAAGTCAACTAAAGTTAAATATCTAAAAGATGACTAATAAAAATTTTAAAGGTAAATTTAACCATTTCAAAGCTCACTTACAATAGTTTTGAAGGTACAGTCAAGTAAAGTTAAGCACTTCAAAGGCACCCAACAAAAATTTGAAAGGCAAATAAGTTAAACATTTAATAGGTCACAAAAGGTCATTTCAAAGGTCATTTCAAAGGTCATTTATTTACAACTTACAATAACAAAATCATTACTGTGGACTGTTATCCTGAGAGCGTACTAGATATATCTGCTTCGCAATTTTAATGTTTGATTTGTTTTGTGTAAGTGTTTTGTTTGTTGGGTGGTTTGCAGTATTGTTGTCATAAAAGATTTTCTGTAATCTTTTGATGTCAATGCTTACGACTTTTTCCAACAATTAGCAAGAAATGTGCTCATCACCCGGTAATTGTTGTTGACGACCGGCTATTGTGGATTGGTATTTGACTCGTTGAATCCGTTTTTCTTTGAATGTTGTACTATAAAAATCTCATCTCATTATATATATATATATATATTTATATATATATTTATATATATATATATATTTATATATATATATGTGTGTGTGTGTGTGTATGTTTTATTATATTTGTTTTAATTGTTCATCTGCTCAGTTGTTGCAGATATTAAGAAATAATGTGATTCAGCTAATGGGTTTTTTGCACGGTATCATTCATTACTGATAGAACAAAAGGGGTGTCAAAGTAGCTTGTATGGACGTAAAGACCAGCTTCTTATTAACAGTATGATTTTTAAACAATGCTAAGGTAGATTAGAAAATCTGTGTGCTGTATGAACAAATTACATAAGAGCTTTTGACAATTTCCCATACTCTTGGGTTACAAAATCTTTTGACATATGCAAAGTAGCAACAGAAATACAAAGAATGTTGAAATTCAGTTTGTTAAAGTAGAAAACACATCTTAATTCATGTAAATGGTGATATTATAGGTGATACAATACAAATTTAGAGTGAGATATTTGCATTATCATCATTATTCTGTATAGCATTATTTCTGCTATCAAAGATATTGAACAATTCAAGATATGACTTTGATTTAAATAATCATATCAACACACATTCTTTACATAAATGATTTAAGGTTTTGTGCTAAAAATTACAACTAACTAGAGGAATTACGCAAATAAGTGGGAAAATTAGGTGATAATAATGGAATAAATTGGAATTCTAATTAGATAAATGAGCAAAAGCTACATTCAAAAGAGGAAAAAATAATATCTGTTGACCTAGATGTAAACACAAAAATCGGGAGCCTAGATCGTGGCCATGTGGATAAGTATTTAGGTGTAACTGAGGATGGTTGAATTAACCACACTAGAATGAAGAGGAAAGTTCATAAAGAATACTACAGAAGAATACTTATTTGACCCAAATGAATGCGGCACACAGAATAGCATTAATTAAAAGCATAGCTGCCCCAGTTATAACATACCCCTTTGCAATTATTAACTGAAGTGTAACATAAAGGCAGAATAGATAGGAAAATACGGGTATTACGTACCAAGAATGAAATGCACCACCCTGAGGGAGGTATAAACCAGATCTACATGCCCTGAGGCAGAAAAGATTGAGGATTGGTATAATTACTTTCATTCAAAAAGAACAATAATGGATAATTGTAAAAATTTGAGGTATTCCTACGGACAACTGAACAACAAGGAAAGACAGGGGGACAACGGGCGAGACTAGAATCCTGGATAATGCAGTGTTTACATGGAAAATACTCATTAGGGTGTCCACAACTTTATGCAGACAAAGCCCTGACGTATCAGTGGCCTCAGGGATCAATACTTAAAGGTAAGACCTTAGGACTCTTAATTGGTTTACAGGATCCGACTCTCCTAACATATATTTGAAAAGCCTGAATCATAAAGGATGGCACAGACAAGAAAGGTTGATTCTGTAAACAATCCAATGAATCAATTTAGCTTTAGGAAAAATTAAAGACAGTTAAGGAAAACAGGATATGCCTCTCTGAAAACATTACAGAAACTTGCATCAGTTGGAACGCATTCTGAGGAAACCTAAGAAGTAGGATGAACCATCTATAGAAACTCGGCCCATTTTGTCAGTTGGTATATTAATGTGGACGCTCTTTAAGTAATATCCACAAACTAATTAAACAACTGTAATTATTATAATGATGATTATAGTTATAATATAACAACAATGGTAATAATATTGATAATAATAACAGTATTGATATCAATTATGTTAGTAACAGAAATCAATATTGTGTTTGCTCTACTCGAAATTGCATATTTGGAATTTTCCTGAAACAATTCATGCCTATTACAACGTTTTTTGATTAAGATTTTAGGGCCTTTTTTAATAAATAGTTTATTTGTATCCAGATAGATTTATGTATGAGATTTACTAAAACTTCAAAACTTGCACTGCTGATGTGGAATGGAATGTAGCTTATTAGGTCATGTACTTTTGTTTCATTTGTTTTTTAGCTTGGTTATGTTGATATAAATCTTGCAGAGTTTGCCGGAGCAGGGACAGTGTCAAGAAGATACATTCTTGAAGGATACCATGATAACAAGAGCCATCGTCAAGATAACTCCATTCTAAAGGTGTGGTTTTGTACGAACATAATCTAGCTGTTGTTGAAAGGGGTACTATTGCGCTTTAATAAAGGGGTTATCCGGAAAACTCAAAGTAATAATTTATAATTCGAACTCTTAACTAATACAATTTAGAATTTTGTTGTTCCTTAGCGTCCGCAGAAAAAGTGGTCCTCTATGTTATTATTATTATTATTATTATTATTATTATTATTATTATTGAGCGGTGGAGCAATACGAGCCCATGGGGGACTCAGGGGTAGAAACCCCAGCAAACCCATCCGACTACCAGCCCGATAAACTGGGTAAACTGGGTGCATGCATCACACCCAAGTGTGTGCGATATTGATGTACATAAAAAAAAACGGCACATGACCTTGGTTGTTGGGGCCTGTTTAGGTTTCCCAGTTTAGGTGACCCATTCTGCTTAAAACGGTCTCCGTAGCGAGGCTTCACCCAAGACCTTAGGACTAAGTAACAAAGTAAGAACTCGGTACTCAGCCCTTCAGAA
>RDPX01000113.1:1113894-1132434 GCA_003991215.1 Morbakka virulenta | reverse complement strand
GCGCTCATTTTACAATATTTACTACTCTGTCCACTATTGCTGCCATAACTTAGTTGTGCTTTCCTTAGGGTTTTCTATATGTTTTGCTACATAGCACCTATTCAATGACCTCATACAAATTCTATTTTTAGTTTCCTTTACTTTGCACCCAATTAGCTTTGTGCTGTCCGAGCCTCGTATATTCATTGCTAGACGTTTTACCTTTGTGCTATTTCCCATAGGTTTTTCAGATATTCTTGAGCGTATTTGAGAGAGCAAACCTCATTCGTGTTTTACCTTTGCTAGCAAAGTGTTATGCTGTGTAGGATAAGCAGGGAACAGACGCACACCGGCACTTATTCTTGGCAGAAATTGCCATAAAGTAACAGTCACTTGTTCAGAACCTGCTAAAAATTACCTTTGCAGCTTGTTTTTAATCTGATCTCTGCAATGTCATAAAACTGACATTACTAATATAACAACTAAATCTACAATTACGATTGTTAATCACCCAATGAATAAAGTACGATGCAAGATGGAAATAGTGTGCACAAACACTGCAAACTTATCTTCACGTGTTCGTCACCAGTGCGTTGTCTTTGAATTTTCAGCAGATGACCAAGTGCTGAGACTTTCTAGACAAAATATTAGCGCAATACTAAATATTCGATCGGCGAAAACATAACCAGGCTCATGTGACGTCTTGCTCGTCCCACATTATCCGATGAGGTTGCGTACTAACCGCCGTTAGACACATTGCAAAGTGCAAGCTCTGGCCTTCCTTCAATTGTCGCATAAATCTTTCGCCTTTTACTAAAGATTTCCGTGGATGATGGCAACACAATGAGCGTTTAGTCCAATTTTTAATGCCCGTGTCAGCGGGCGTTCTTATACAAATAAAGCAAATAATGGCAGCGTTGGACGTAATGCCTTGTACTATTGCATTTGTGTTATGATGAGCGCTCATTTTACAATATTTACTACTCTGTCCATTATTGCTGCCATAACTTGCTTGTGCTTTCCTTAGGGTTTTCTATTTGCTTTGCTTCATAGCACCTATTTAATGACCTCATACAAATTGTATTTTCAGTTTCCTTTACTTTGCACCCAATTAGCTTTCTGCTGTCCAAGCCTCGTATATTCATTGCTAGACGTTTTACCTTTGTGCTATTTCCCATAGGTTTTCCAGATATTCTTGAGCGTATTTGAGAGAACAAACCTCATTGGTGTTTTACCTTTGCTAGCAAAGTGTTATGCTGTGTAGGATTAGCAGTGGACAGACGCACACCGGCACTCATTCTTGGCAGAAATTGCCATAAAGTAACGGTCACTTGTTCAGAACCTGCTGAAAATTAGCTTCTCAGCTTGTTTTTAATCTGATATCTGCAATGTCATAGAACTGACATTACTCATATAACAACTGAATCTACAATTACGATTGTTAATCACCCAATGAATAAAGTACGATGCAAGATGAAAAAGGTGTGCACAAGCACTGCAAACTTCTCTTCACGTATTCGTCACCAGTGCGTTTTCTTTGAATTTTCAGCAGATGACCAAGTGCTGAGACTTTCTAGACAAAATATTAGCGCAATACTAAATATTCGATCAGCGAAAACCTAACCAGGGTCATGTGACGTCTTGCTCGTCCCACATTATCCGATGAGGTTGCGTACCAACCGGCGTAACACACAATTGCAAAGTGCAAGCTCTGGCCTTCCTTCAATTGTCGCATAAATCTTTCGCCTTTTACTAAAGATTTCCGTGGATGATGGCAACACAATGAGCGTTTAGTCCAATTTTTAATGCCCGTGTCAGCGGGCGTTCTTATACAAATAAAGCAAATAATGGCAGCGTTGGACGTAATGCCTTGTACTATTGCATTTGTGTTATGATGAGCGCTCATTTTACAATATTTACTACTCTGTCCATTATTGCTGCCATAACTTGCTTGTGCTTTCCTTAGGGTTTTCTATATGTTTTGCTACATAGCACCTATTCAATGACCTCATACAAATTCTATTTTCAGTTTCCTTTACTTTGCACCCAATTAGCTTTGTGCTGTCCGAGCCTCGTATATTCATTGCTAGACGTTTTACCTTTGTGCTATTTCCCATAGGTTTTCCAGATATTCCTGAGCGCATTTGAGAGAGCAAACCTCATTCGTGTTTTACCTTTGCTAGCAAAGTGTTATGCTGTGTAGGATAAGCAGGGTCAGACGCACACCGGCACTCATTCTTGGCAGAAATTGCCATAAAGTAACGGTCACTTGTTCAGAACCTGCTGAAAATTAGCTTCTCAGCTTGTTTTTAATCTGATATCTGCAATGTCATAGAACTGACATTACTCATATAACAACTGAATCTACAATTACGATTGTTAATCACCCAATGAATAAAGTACGATGCAAGATGGAAAAGGTGTGCACAAGCACTGCAAACTTCTCTTGGCAACGTTGGACACAATGCCTTGTACAATTGCATTTGTGTTATGATGAGCGCTCATTTTACAATATTTACTACTCTGTCCATTATTGCTGCCATAACTTAGTTGTTCTTTCCTTAGGGTTTTCTATATGTTTTGGTACATAGTACTTATTCAATGACCTCATACAAATTCTATTTTCAGTTTCCTTTACTTTGCACCCAATTAGCTTTCTGCTGTCCGAGCCTCGTATATTCATTGCTAGACGTTTTACCTTTGTGCTATTTCCCATAGGTTTTCCAGATATTCTTGAGCGTATTTGAGAAAGCAAACCTCATTCGTGTTTTACCTTTGCTAGCAAAGTGTTGTGCTGTGTTGGATAAGAAGGGGACAGACGCACACCGGCACTCATTCTTGGCAGAAATTGTCATAAAGTAACAGTCACTTTTTCAGAACCGGCCGAAACTTTTGCGTTTCAGCTTGTTTTTAATCTGATCTCTGCAACGTCATTAAACCGACATTATTGATATAACAACTGAATCTACAATTACGATTGTTAATCATCCAATGAATAAAGTACGATGCAAGATGGAAAAAGTGTGCACAAGCACTGCAAACTTCTCTTCACGTATTCGTCACCAGTGCGTTGTCTTTGAATTTTCAGCAGATGACCAAGTGCTGAGACTTTCTAGACAAAAAATTAGCGCAATACTTAATATTCGATCGGCGAAAACCTAACCAGGGTCATGTGACGTCTTGCTCGTCCCACATTATCCGATGAGGTTGCGTACTAACCGGCGTAACACACAATTGCAAAGTGCAAGCTCTGGCCTTCCTTCAATTGTCGCATAAATCTTTCGCCTTTTACTAAAGATTTCCGTGGAGGATGGCAACACAATGGGCATTTAGGCCAATTTTTAATGCCCGTGTCAGCGGGCCTTCTTATACAAATAAAGCAAATAATGGCAGCGTTGGACACAATGCCTTGTACAATTGCATTTGTGTTATGATGAGCGCTCATTTTACAATATTTACTACTCTGTCCATTATTGCTGCCATAACTTGCTTGTGCTTTCCTTAGGGTTTTATATTTGCTTTGCTTCATAGCACCTATTTAATGACCTCATACAAATTGTATTTTCAGTTTCCTTTACTTTGCACCCAATTAGCTTTGTGCTGTCCAAGCCTCGTATATTCATTGCTAGACGTTTTACCTTTGTGCTATTTCCCATAGGTTTTCCAGATATTCTTGAGCGTATTTGAGAGAACAAACCTCATTCGTGTTTTACCTTTGCTAGCAAAGTGTTATGCTGTGTAGGATTAGCAGTGGACAGACGCACACCGGCACTCATTCTTGGCAGAAATTGCCATAAAGTAACGGTCACTTGTTCAGAACCTGCTGAAAATTAGCTTCTCAGCTTGTTTTTAATCTGATATCTGCAATGTCATAGAACTGACATTACTCATATAACAACTGAATCTACAATTACGATTGTTAATCACCCAATGAATAAAGTACGATGCAAGATGAAAAAGGTGTGCACAAGCACTGCAAACTTCTCTTCACGTATTCGTCACCAGTGCGTTGTCTTTGAATTTTCAGCAGATGACCAAGTGCTGAGACTTTCTAGACAAAATATTAGCGCAATACTAAATATTCGATCAGCGAAAACCTAACCAGGGTCATGTGACGTCTTGCTCGTCCCACATTATCCGATGAGGTTGCGTACTAACCGGCGTAACACACAATTGCAAAGTGCAAGCTCTGGCCTTCCTTCAATTGTCGCATAAATCTTTCGCCTTTTACTAAAGATTTCCGTGGAGGATGGTAACATAATGAGCCTTTAGGCCAATTTTTAATGCCCGTGTCAGCGGGCCTTCTTATACAAATAAAGCAAATAATGGCGGTGTTGGACACAATGCCTTGTACAATTGCATTTGTGTTATCATGATTGCTCATTTTAAAATATTTGCTGCTCTGTCCACTATTGCTGCCATAACTTAGTTGTGCTTTTCTTGGGGTTTTCTATATGTTTTGCTTAGAGCACCTATTCAATGACCTCATACAAATTCTATTTTTAGTTTTCTTTACTTTGCACCCAATTAGCTTTGTGCTGTCCGAGCCTCGTATATTCATTGCTAGACGTTTTACCTTTGTGCTATTTCCCATAGGTTTTCCAGTTATTCTTGAGAGTATTTGAGAGAGCAAACCTCATTCGTGTTTTACCTTTGCTAGCAAAGTGTTATGCTGTGTAGGATAAGCAGGGGACAGACGCACACCGGCACTCATTCTTGGCCGAAGTTGTCATAAAGTAACGATCACTTCTTCAGAACCTGCTGAAACGTAGCCTCTCAGCTTGTTTTTAATCTGATCTCTGCAATGTCATAGAACTGGTTTATTGATATAACAACTGAATCTACAATTACGATTGTTAATCATCCAATGAATAAAGTACGATGCAAGATGGAAAAGGTGTGCACAAGCACTGCATATTTCTCTTCACGTGTTCGTCACCAGTGCGTTGTCTTTGAATTTTCAGCAGATGACCAAGTGCTGAGACTTTCTAGACAAAATATTAGCGCAATACTAAATATTCGATCGGCGAAAACCTAACCAGGGTCATGTGACGTCTTGCTCGTCCCACATTATCCGATGAGGTTGCGTACTAACCGCCGTAACACACAATTGCAAAGTGCAAGCTCTGGCCTTCCTTCAATTGTCGCATAAATCTTTCGCCTTTTACTAAAGATTTCCGTGGAGGATGGCAACACAATGGGCATTTAGGCCAATTTTTAATGCCCGTGTCAGCGGGCCTTCTTATACAAATAAAGCAAATAATGGCAGCGTTGGACACAATGCCTTGTACAATTGCATTTGTGTTATGATGAGCGCTCATTTTACAATATTTACTACTCTGTCCATTATTGCTGCCATAACTTGCTTGTGCTTTCCTTAGGGTTTTATATTTGCTTTGCTTCATAGCACCTATTTAATGACCTCATACAAATTGTATTTTCAGTTTCCTTTACTTTGCACCCAATTAGCTTTGTGCTGTCCGAGCCTCGTATATTCATTGCTAGACGTTTTACCTTTGTGCTATTTCCCATAGGTTTTCCAGATATTCTTGAGCGTATTTGAGAGAGCAAACCTCATTCGTGTTTTACCTTTGCTAGCAAAGTGTTATGCTGTGTAGGATAAGCAGGGGACAGACGCACACCGGCACTCATTCTTGGCCGAAGTTGTCATAAAGTAACGATCACTTCTTCAGAACCTGCTGAAACGTAGCCTCTCAGCTTGTTTTTAATCTGATCTCTGCAATGTCATAGAACTGGTTTATTGATATAACAACTGAATCTACAATTACGATTGTTAATCACCCAATGAATAAAGTACGATGCAAGATGGAAAAGGTGTGCACAAGCACTGCATATTTCTCTTCACGTGTTCGTCACCAGTGCGTTGTCTTTGAATTTTCAGCAGATGACCAAGTGCTGAGACTTTCTAGACAAAATATTAGCGCAATACTAAATATTCGATCGGCGAAAACCTAACCAGGGTCATGTGACGTCTTGCTCGTCCCACATTATCCGATGAGGTTGCGTACTAACCGGCGTAACACACAATTGCGAAGTGCAAGCTCTGGCCTTCCTTCAATTGTCGCATAAATCTTTCGCCTTTTACTAAAGATTTCCGTGGAGGATGGCAACACAATGAGCGTTTAGGCCAATTTTTAATGCCCGTGTCAGAGGGCCTTCTTATACAAATGAAGCAAATAATGGCAGCGTTGGACACAATGCCTTGTACAATTGTATTTGTGTTATCATGAGCGCTCATTTTGCAATATTTACTACTCTGTGCATTATTGCTGCCATAACTTGCTTGTGCTTTCCTTAGGGTTTTCTATTTGTTTTGCTTCATAACACCTATTCAATGACCTCATAAAAATTCTATTTTCAGTTTCCTTTACTTTGCACCCAATTAGCTTTGAGCTGTCCGAGCCTCGTATATTCATTGCTTGACGTTTTACCTTTGTGCTATTTCCCATAGGTTTTCCAGTTATTATTGAGCGTATTTGAGAGAGCAAACCTCATTCGTGTTTTACCTTTGCTAGCAAAGTGTTATGCTGTGTAGGATAAGCAGGGGACAGACGCACACCGGCACTCATTCTTGGCAGAAATTGTCATAAAGTAACGATCACTTGTTCAGAACCTGCTGAAACTTAGCTTCTCAGCTTGTTTTTACTCTGTTTATTGCTATAACAACTGAATTTACAATTACGATTGTTAATCATCCAATGAATAAAGTACGATCCAAGATGGAAAAAGTGTGCACAAGCACTGCAAACTTCTCTTCACGTATTCGTCACCAGTGCGTTGTCTTTGAATTTTTAGCAGATGACCAAGTGCTGAGACTTTCTAGACAAACATTTCGCGCAATACTAAATATTCGATCGGCGAAAACCTAACCAGGGTCATGTGACGTCTTGCTCGTCCCACATTATCCGATGAGGTTGCGTACTAACCGCCGTAAAACACAATTGCGAAGTGCAAGCTCTGGCCTTCCTTCAATTGTCGCATAAATCTTTCGCCTTTTACTAAAGATTTCCGTGGAGGATGGCAACACAATGAGCGTTTAGGCCAATTTTTAATGCCCGTGTCAGCGGGCCTTCTTATACAAATGAAGCAAATAATGGCAGCGTTGGACACAATGCCTTGTACAATTGCATTTGTGTTATCATGAGCGCTCATTTTACAATATTTACTACTCTGTCCATTATTGCTGCCATAACTTGCTTGTGCTTTCCTTAGGGTTTTCTATTTGCTTTGCTTCATAGCACCTATTTAATGACCTCATACAAATTGTATTTTCAGTTTCCTTTACTTTGCACCCAATTAGCTTTGTGCTGTCCAAGCCTCGTATATTCATTGCTAGACGTTTTACCTTTGTGCTATTTCCCATAGGTTTTCCAGATATTCTTGAGCGTATTTGAGAGAACAAACCTCATTGGTGTTTTACCTTTGCTAGCAAAGTGTTATGCTGTGTAGGATTAGCAGTGGACAGACGCACACCGGCACTCATTCTTGGCAGAAATTGCCATAAAGTAACGGTCACTTGTTCAGAACCTGCTGAAAATTAGCTTCTCAGCTTGTTTTTAATCTGATATCTGCAATGTCATAGAACTGACATTACTCATATAACAACTGAATCTACAATTACGATTGTTAATCACCCAATGAATAAAGTACGATGCAAGATGAAAAAGGTGTGCACAAGCACTGCAAACTTCTCTTCACGTATTCGTCACCAGTGCGTTTTCTTTGAATTTTCAGCAGATGACCAAGTGCTGAGACTTTCTAGACAAAATATTAGCGCAATACTAAATATTCGATCAGCGAAAACCTAACCAGGGTCATGTGACGTCTTGCTCGTCCCACATTATCCGATGAGGTTGCGTACCAACCGGCGTAACACACAATTGCAAAGTGCAAGCTCTGGCCTTCCTTCAATTGTCGCATAAATCTTTCGCCTTTTACTAAAGATTTCCGTGGAGGATGGCAACACAATGGGCATTTAGGCCAATTTTTAATGCCCGTGTCAGCGGGCCTTCTTATACAAATAAAGCAAATAATGGCAGCGTTGGACACAATGCCTTGTACAATTGCATTTGTGTTATGATGAGCGCTCATTTTACAATATTTACTACTCTGTCCATTATTGCTGCCATAACTTGCTTGTGCTTTCCTTAGGGTTTTATATTTGCTTTGCTTCATAGCACCTATTTAATGACCTCATACAAATTGTATTTTCAGTTTCCTTTACTTTGCACCCAATTAGCTTTGTGCTGTCCAAGCCTCGTATATTCATTGCTAGACGTTTTACCTTTGTGCTATTTCCCATAGGTTTTCCAGATATTCTTGAGCGTATTTGAGAGAACAAACCTCATTCGTGTTTTACCTTTGCTAGCAAAGTGTTATGCTGTGTAGGATTAGCAGTGGACAGACGCACACCGGCACTCATTCTTGGCAGAAATTGCCATAAAGTAACGGTCACTTGTTCAGAACCTGCTGAAAATTAGCTTCTCAGCTTGTTTTTAATCTGATATCTGCAATGTCATAGAACTGACATTACTCATATAACAACTGAATCTACAATTACGATTGTTAATCACCCAATGAATAAAGTACGATGCAAGATGAAAAAGGTGTGCACAAGCACTGCAAACTTCTCTTCACGTATTCGTCACCAGTGCGTTTTCTTTGAATTTTCAGCAGATGACCAAGTGCTGAGACTTTCTAGACAAAATATTAGCGCAATACTAAATATTCGATCAGCGAAAACCTAACCAGGGTCATGTGACGTCTTGCTCGTCCCACATTATCCGATGAGGTTGCGTACCAACCGGCGTAACACACAATTGCAAAGTGCAAGCTCTGGCCTTCCTTCAATTGTCGCATAAATCTTTCGCCTTTTACTAAAGATTTCCGTGGAGGATGGCAACACAATGGGCATTTAGGCCAATTTTTAATGCCCGTGTCAGCGGGCCTTCTTATACAAATAAAGCAAATAATGGCAGCGTTGGACACAATGCCTTGTACAATTGCATTTGTGTTATGATGAGCGCTCATTTTACAATATTTACTACTCTGTGCATTATTGCTGCCATAACTTGCTTGTGCTTTCCTTAGGGTTTTCTATTTGTTTTGCTTCATAGCACCTATTCAATGACCTCATACAAATTCTATTTTTAGTTTCCTTTACTTTGCACCCAATTAGCTTTGTGCTGTCCCAGCCTCGTATATTCATTGCTAGACGTTTTACCTTTGTGCTATTTCCCATAGGTTTTCCAGATATTGTTGAGCGTATTTGAGAGAGCTAACCTCATTCGTGTTTTACCTTTGCTAGCAAAGTGTTATGCTATGTAGGATAAGCAGGGGACAGACGCACACCGGCACTCTTTCTATGCAGAAATTGCCATAAAGTAAAAGTCACTTGTTCAGAACCTGCTGAAAATTAGCTTCTCAGCTTGTTTCTAATCTGATCTCTGCAATGTTATAGAACTGGCATTATTCATATAACAACTGCATCTACAATTACAATTGTTAATCACCCAATGAATAAAGTACGATGGAAGGTTTAAAAAGTGTGCACACGCGCTGCAAACGTATCTGAAATATCCCCTTTTGATCGCTTAGTAGCTCATAGGAAATTTGAGTGTTCAAACCAACAGAGATAATATGATTATCACAACCTCATATGCGGTGTTACAATGCACACTTCCCATTTTTCTTTTCAAACTACATTCTGTCGCTCTGCTATTGTACTCGTATTCTGTTAAATAACAATAAAGCTCAGCAAACTTAACAATTTGCTTTCTTCTTGAATAGCAAATGTTCGTATAGTAAGAACTTACTCTTTTGCCTTGTATCTCAAAGTAAATGGTTTCTATAATGTTTCTAATGGCTTTACAGGGTTGTACAGCTGTTTACATTTTTACTAATATACTTCTAAATGGTTTTATTTTCACGCCACTGGTCTGTAGCGTTTATTGTTTTTGACGCCCATATAATTGTACCCTTCTTTCTTAAGTCTTTGATGCTTCTTAATTCGTATGAAAGGAATTTATTCATTTCTTCAATTTCTTCTGACGTTTTCGTTCCAGGGTTTTTCTTACCATTGTGTGATCAATATGGTTCTTTCCTCTTTTATTTGCTAAGACCCTTGTAATCTTGCCTGCCCCCCCTTGTGGAAATATCAAGCCCCAATCTGCTTTTCCTTCTTTTTTCAATATAGTAGCCGCTGCTTATTCTAATAACACTGTTCTGGTCATTTTCTTTCCTTTACTGATCTTGCGGCTATCGTTTACGATCTTTATTTTTAGACTAGTAATTGGTAAATTTTGTTACGTTATATAACACCTTTTTCCTGCAGGCACCTCTTACCAGTGTGGAAAAGAGCTTTTATTGTATTAACTTTTAATGCTTCATATAAAGCGCAATTTATCTACTCTTGTCAATTGTTGCTTGCCATCTAATGAGAAGTGAAAGTACGATTTCCTTGCTAATGATAGTTTCACCTCAAAACATCTGTTTTGTCTCCTTGCCCGCTATTGCTTACGATGCATCTATCGGCTATGCATTTTGCTTTGAGTGCAACTAAATATAAACTCCATGATGTTCAGGATATTTATTTTACATTAAGTATGGCTATCTCGACTGATTTTATAGCGAGTCCTTGTATACGAACAATCGATCTTCATGATGTGTTTAAGCAACTGTCTCAAAGTACAGGGCTTCTCTTTATACCTTGATCTCCTATCGATCATTTAAAACAGCTGGCTCACACATCTCTATCTCCGGGTTTTGAAGTATTCTTATTCGCTAACATTTCTGTAATGTGCTAAACATATCTAAGACATAAACAAATTTTTATAGAATATTAAAACCAGTGTTGTAAGATCTTTGAATAGACTCACAGGCTCTGCACCTTGGTGAAGCGTGAGCTGGAAACAGCTATACCATACAGTACGTTCATCTTTCTTTTTTTAATTAGCTTGCAGGGTTTCATGCCGATCTTCAAGAAAATGTCAGATAAGCTCCTACATCACTTTTTGTAGGAAGATTTAGAATGTGCTACAAAGGTTTTCACTTGTTAACACCTTTCAACATTTCTTTAACGAGGAAGAAAGTTTCTATATGGCGTCTTTTAGTTTTTATAGATCATTCAAAGTTTTAGCTATCATTTGGCAAGCAAATTTACTGGAAATGCTTACACAGAGCACTTGCTTTTAACTTCCCATATAGTCTAATTAGTACAACAGAAATTTTGCACTTTGCGTGGAAAAAAAAGGAAGCAATGAAATATGTGCTGCTTTTGTCTCGAAGTTAAAAGAATTAGGTGTGACTCGGTTTGTCAATCACAGTGTCATTGTTTGATGAAATCCCAAGGGTATATTATCTTTGCTAGGTCAACAGTAGTAATTTGAGAAGTACGTACTGAAAAACGTCACCTAATTTCCGAAAAAGAGCAAAGAAAGCGACAGGAGCTGCTCCTGCAAAATACACATAAATGGAAGCATAGTTAGAGATAGATAAGATACCAGAGCAAATCGACCAGAAAAGAAAGTTGCTCAAACAGAGGAGAATACAAGGTGTTCTTGAAGCCGAGGTAAAAAAGGTAGAAATCTACATGATACTCTGTATCCTGGGGCCGTCAACTTTGCCAGAAGACATTAGCATTTTTTTCACCCAGAAAGACCCAAGGTTTAACTCAACCAGTTTAACCCTTTGGTAGAACTGTGTGAGTGTAACAGTGTTGAGTTAAGGAGACTGGTTAAGTTAACGCTAGCCTCAATTAAAATGACAGCGTATCCCTTCCTAAGCAAGGAATATTTTTTGTGAGCCACTAAACTGCAATGACTGGTCAAATTCCTTCTTAAATATGATAAATAAAAAATGTCTTAACAAAAAAAACATCTTTCAAAACGTTATGTTGGGGACCAAGTCAAAAATGCAATTAGTGACTGCTTCTTTATAAACTCTGTTGATAATTATAAAAAAACTAGGGATAATTTCCGTACCAGTTTCGTAGACATGCATTGTGATTAAATTTTCCCATGAGAAACTTCAGAATTGGTTCAAGGTTAACACTTGAGTACAACGATGAGTAAATTCTCAAACTTACTCCGGCAGTGTGTAGCTTCTATGGTTGCCCTACCGGATCTTGGAATCCTAAATAGGAGAGCCGAAATAAAGTTACTTGTTACATAATAATATATGCATAATAAGTTACATAATTGAATGTCTAACTGCTGGTTCAATCAATTGCAAAAAGAAGGGAGGGACAGCACACCACCTTAAATTTAAAGAACGCACAAAATTTTTGAAAAGATACATTTACATCATAATTGGCCAATAAAAGCATGGTTAAACCTTTACAACTCTGCCTATACTTAGTTACTTACTTACTTATCCTCTTCGAGCCATGGTCGGCTAATAAGGCTTGTCAGCATCTTCCGCTATCTCTTTCTGTCTCTTACAACTGTGCTAGCCTCACTACATGTTTGTCATCCCAATTGGTTTCTTTCTGCCTTCACACGTCTTTGCCATGTTGTTTTCGGACGATTTCTTTTTCTTCTTTCCTCTAGAACCCGCGTCAGTGCTACTTTATAGTTATCATCTGGTGGCTTCCTAAGAGTATACCCTATCCATCTCCATCTTCTGTACCAGATGATCTCCCTCAATGGACATGTTTCAGTCCCACGGTGATCTTATCATTACTGACTTTCATGGACCAGAAGATGCGAAGTATCCTCTTCAAGCATTTTCTCTGAAATGTTTCTAATCTGGTGGAATCACTTTAATTTAACTTCTACATTTCTGCTCTATAAGGTAATGCTGCACGTTGCTGTTAAATATTCTGACTTTTGTCTTCTTGCTGTACTTTGTAGACTCCCTCAAAAGGTTAGGCATGACAATACCATTTCTTGCTAAGCTAACCTACCATCTTGTTGATGACAGCTCCCAGGTATGTAAAACTTTTTATTCTCATAACACAGTCTACAGCAATGATGAAGAGAGAGTCTGACATAACACAGCCCTGTCTTACTCCATTTTCAACAATGAACCAATTCAAAGTCTGCCTGGTGTTGATGACACAGCTACTGCTTCCTTCGTGCATCTCCTTGATGATAATAATAGAAAGATCAGGGATTCCATATGACTTTGTGATCTTCCATAGCTTCTGTCTGTTAATACTATCGAACGCTTTTTGAAAATCTATAACATTGATGTTTAGAGGTGCTTGCCATTCAATGCAATGTTCCACGATGTTATGTATTACAAAAATCTGCTCAGCTGTACCGTGAACTTTCCTCTATGCTGCCTCGACCTTCCTCAGCTTTTCCTCAACTCATTTTCTGATTCTCTTAATAATAACTCGTCAGAGGACTTTTCCAGGTATGAAGAGAAGTGATATTTTCCTGCTGTGGTCACATCTGGCAAGGTCACTTTTCTTTGGTATCCTTTATATCATAGACATCTTCCAGGCTTCTGGAATACTCAAGATTTTCCTTACTCCTCCAAGTTATTGATGTGGTTTCCTTGATGTTATCTCGTGCCCAACTTTTAACATTTCTCCACTAATGTTATCCACACCTGCTGCTTTACCACTTTTCAGCTTAGTGAAAGCTTAGTGCTTGCTTTACCTCCTCCACTGTAAATGCTCCAGTGTTCATTTTTCATATCTTCAACATTAAGGTCACACTTGTTGTCATTGTCTTCATCACTCATGTTCTCAAGATTCAGAACATCCTCAAAGTGTTCTTTTCATCTTTTAAGCATCTGATCTTCTCCAATGAACAACTTACCGTTCTTGTCTCTCACTGCAACTGTTGTTTGTCTTTTCTTATTACAAAGTTCTTTGGTGATCTTGTATAGAGTTCCGACGATATTTCGTTTTGCTGTATCTTCAGCCTCCTCAGGAAGTCTTGATCGTCTTGATCTTCTCATGCTTATCTGCTCTGGCTTTTTTCTTCACATTTCTATCCTTTTTCCTGTAGTGCTGTTGTTTAGTAGCACCTTTTCTTTCAGAGTGTACACAATTTACTTCATTCTTTAACTTTTTTTTCATCTACAGCTTTCTTTGCTTTACTGCTTATTCAATACTTATGCTGTTTTCTTTTCCTTTCCAAGACACTTTCAGCGACCCCCGTACAAACTGATGTGAGTTCCTCCCATTCTTTTTTATGCCATGCTCATCCATCCCACCCTGTGCATTCTCTTCCAGCGTGTCAAACCTCTTCTCCAATTCTAATGTAAATTACTTTTGGATTTCTTTCTGTTTTAAAAGTGTGGTGTTGTATGCTATCCTTTTGCTGCTGCTTCTGACTCTGTGTTGTAATAATCTTATCTTCACCCTGCCAACTACTAACTTATGATCAGTTCCAGCATCCGCTCCTCACATGGTTCGTACATCAACGAGAGATCTTCTATATCTTTCATTAATGATGAAATGATTGATCTGGTTCTTTTTTCTTTGGTTTTGCGATATACATGTATATTTTTGTATGTCTTTATGCTTGAAGAGTGTTCCTCCAATTACAAGGTCTATCTCTTACAGAGCTCAGCAAGTCTCTTGTCATTCTAATTATTTCACCTAAGTCTTTTTTTCCTAATGTTCTTCCGTTATCTATGCTGTTACAACTCACCTTGACGTTTACATCTTCCATTAGGATGAGCATATCATGTTTTAGTGTCAGTTCTATTTCCGTCTGTAGTTGTTCATAGAATGTGTCCTTTTCATCCTCATCAGCATCATTTGTAGGGATGTATATCTGGATAATGGTAACCTTTACATATCTAGCATAGAACCTAGCCTTTATTATGCTTTCATTTACAGGATTCAATCTGACCAAACANCTGACTTTTGTCTTCTTGCTGTACTTTGTAGACTCCCTCAAAAGGTTAGGCATGACAATACCATTTCTTGCTAAGCTAACCTACCATCTTGTTGATGACAGCTCCCAGGTATGTAAAACTTTTTATTCTCATAACACAGTCTACAGCAATGATGAAGAGAGAGTCTGACATAACACAGCCCTGTCTTACTCCATTTTCAACAATGAACCAATTCAAAGTCTGCCTGGTGTTGATGACACAGCTACTGCTTCCTTCGTGCATCTCCTTGATGATAATAATAGAAAGATCAGGGATTCCATATGACTTTGTGATCTTCCATAGCTTCTGTCTGTTAATACTATCGAACGCTTTTTGAAAATCTATAACATTGATGTTTAGAGGTGCTTGCCATTCAATGCAATGTTCCACGATGTTATGTATTACAAAAATCTGCTCAGCTGTACCGTGAACTTTCCTCTATGCTGCCTCGACCTTCCTCAGCTTTTCCTCAACTCATTTTCTGATTCTCTTAATAATAACTCGTCAGAGGACTTTTCCAGGTATGAAGAGAAGTGATATTTTCCTGCTGTGGTCACATCTGGCAAGGTCACTTTTCTTTGGTATCCTTTATATCATAGACATCTTCCAGGCTTCTGGAATACTCAAGATTTTCCTTACTCCTCCAAGTTATTGATGTGGTTTCCTTGATGTTATCTCGTGCCCAACTTTTAACATTTCTCCACTAATGTTATCCACACCTGCTGCTTTACCACTTTTCAGCTTAGTGAAAGCTTAGTGCTTGCTTTACCTCCTCCACTGTAAATGCTCCAGTGTTCATTTTTCATATCTTCAACATTAAGGTCACACTTGTTGTCATTGTCTTCATCACTCATGTTCTCAAGATTCAGAACATCCTCAAAGTGTTCTTTTCATCTTTTAAGCATCTGATCTTCTCCAATGAACAACTTACCGTTCTTGTCTCTCACTGCAACTGTTGTTTGTCTTTTCTTATTACAAAGTTCTTTGGTGATCTTGTATAGAGTTCCGACGATATTTCGTTTTGCTGTATCTTCAGCCTCCTCAGGAAGTCTTGATCGTCTTGATCTTCTCATGCTTATCTGCTCTGGCTTTTTTCTTCACATTTCTATCCTTTTTCCTGTAGTGCTGTTGTTTAGTAGCACCTTTTCTTTCAGAGTGTACACAATTTACTTCATTCTTTAACTTTTTTTTCATCTACAGCTTTCTTTGCTTTACTGCTTATTCAATACTTATGCTGTTTTCTTTTCCTTTCCAAGACACTTTCAGCGACCCCCGTACAAACTGATGTGAATTCCTCCCATTCTTTGTTATGCCATGCTCATCCATCCCACCCTGTGCATTCTCTTCCAGCGTGTCAAACCTCTTCTCCAATTCTAATGTAAATTACTTTTGGATTTCTTTCTGTTTTAAAAGTGTGGTGTTGTATGCTATCCTTTTGCTGCTGCTTCTGACTCTGTGTTGTAATAATCTTATCTTCACCCTGCCAACTACTAACTTATGATCAGTTCCAGCATCCGCTCCTCACATGGTTCGTACATCAACGAGAGATCTTCTATATCTTTCATTAATGATGAAATGATTGATCTGGTTCTTTTTTCTTTGGTTTTGCGATATACATGTATATTTTTGTATGTCTTTATGCTTGAAGAGTGTTCCTCCAATTACAAGGTCTATCTCTTACAGAGCTCAGCAAGTCTCTTGTCATTCTAATTATTTCAATTATTATTTTAATTATTATTAAAATTAAATTATTATTAAAATTATTATTATTTTAATTATTTCTAAGTCTTTTTTTCCTAATGTTCTCCGTTATCTATGCTGTTACAACTCACCTTGACGTTTACATCTTCCATTAGGATGAGCATATCATGTTTTAGTGTCAATTCTATTTCCGTCTGTAGTTGTTCATAGAATGTGTCCTTTTCATCCTCATCAGCATCATTTGTAGGGATGTATATCTGGATAATGGTAACCTTTACATATCTAGCATGGAACCTAGCCTTTATTATGCTTTCATTTACAGGATTCAATCTGAACAAACATTTCCTGGTCTCTAGGCTTTACATTATTCCTACTCTTCTATGATGTTGTTCCTCTAATCCAGAGTAGAGAACTGTTTCTCCTGTGCTAACTCTCACTTCTCCGAAACCTGTCTATCTGATCTCACGTATACCAAGCACATCAAGGTTGTATTTCCTCATTTCTCTGGCAACTATTGCAGTCTTCTCGGTGGCATACATGGTCCTTATGTTCCAGCAGCCTACACGGATAAACTCCTTTGGTGTGAGTAATGACCCCATTTATGCCATTTTCGAGTTGGAGACTCGCTTTCGGTTTTCACCCCAAGCTGTCATATGTGCGTCCTCCTGTCTTAGGTTATCATGCCCAGGGATTTCACATGACATGTCTTTGCGACCATAGATTACTGCCCAAGTTTCCGTAATCAGGCTTTTTCAACAGAAAGAGGTGATTAGCCTCTCGCCTAACCCTCCTCCATTCTCACCTGGGCTTGGGACAGGCCATGGCGGAGATACAACTTTGCCTATACAATAGAAGAAAGAAGAAAAGAAAGGGAAAGTTCATACCTTCGTCACAAGTGTATCTGCATCTACAAAAGCGGAGGAAGTTGCTTCCCTGACGTGTGAAAAGTTAAACCAGAAGGATTGTCGATATCTACCGTCAAAGGATAATGAGAAATAGCAAGAGTTTATGAAAGGAGAGGGCTTGTGATGTGGTTGCATATGGAAGGAGCATCAAGTGAAGCAGTGTCAAAGGACAGCAATATGTAAACATTGTTCTCTGTCTCACTCAACAACCCTACAGATACATCCTCCTGCTACAGAGGCTTCTCAATCTATACATAAACTAGCCAAGGTACTTCAGCCAAGAAGGCTGCACTTGCAACTACTCGTCATGTTGAAAGCCAAAACGCAGGTACCAGTAAAATAATAGTACCAGTATGTATAACGGGTGTTGACAAATCTCCAAATATCAAGACCTGTGCAATACTGGACACCTAGTCACATGCAACATTCATTTTACATGGATGGCGCAAGCAATTAGAAATTACAGAATAGCAGGTCAAACTCGTGCATTCCCTTTACAACAGCTTTAGGCTGCTAAAGGGAATGCACAAGAAAAGAACCCCAAGATTTTCGTGTTTACTTAATTCAAACTGATGTGTTTTATTCCAAAATATTACACTGGTCAACACGATTTTTCTGGCAAAGGGATTTTAAACAAATTCTTACTACATTTGGTCTGCTGATTACCAATAGGAACTCAGTTTTTGTATATTACATTAGGAGTTCGAGCTGTGCAATTTTCCAATTTTTGATTAAAATTACTCATCAACCTATATTGTGCTACATTTTGTATAATAATAATAATCAAGGAATAAAAAATATTACTAAGTCGATGTACAGCAATCCAAATGAAATAACAGAAAAAAATAGAAAAGAAAAAAATACATATATATATATATATATAAATCGAGTAAAGTATACAAAATAACTAGACAATTTGACAGTTACTACTAGTTTCATGTTTTCTTAACAATCTAGTAGTAAGTGCTAAATTTGTCTAGTTATTTTGTATACTATACTCGATTTATAAACGCTCTGAAAACATTGAGCACTCTTAGTGAACATTCGTATACTTTACTACTATTATTATTATATATATATATATATATATATATAT
>RDPX01000113.1:1055383-1092824 GCA_003991215.1 Morbakka virulenta | reverse complement strand
AATCCCTGTGTCCCCCTATTACTCGCATATCCGGGTTGTCAGATCCTATCTTGGCATTGAGATCCCCCATGAGGACTGTTATGTCCTTGCCTCTTTTCTTGTCTATCACTGCCTGTAACTAATGGTAAAACTCATCTTTCTTTTCCTCTTCCGCATCATTTGTTGGAGCATAACATTGTATTATGTTCAGTCTGATATTTTTTTTTCTTGGTGGTAAATTGGGCTGTAATGATACGGGAGTTTATAGGTTCCCATCCAATGAGAGCACGCTGTGGCTCCTGTGCCAGGATCAGGGCCACACCTTTAGTGTGTGGGGCTCCTTCCACTGCTTTCCCCGAGTACATTATTTGCTCTCCAGGTATTAGTCTCAGCTGTCCTGCCTGTAGCCACCTTGTTTCACTCAAACCCAATACTCCGATGTTATACTTTTTCATTTCTTTTGCTACCTGATAAGATCTTCCTGTTTCGTACATAGTTCTGATGTTGCCTGTTTGCTATGCAAATTTTTGCCACCTGCCATTCAAAAGAATGCAAAATTGAACAAAAAGAAAATCAAGCGTAATGTCACTGCCTAAAAATTGAAAGAGCTTTATTTCTATTCGATTTGACTGCTAATATTCAAAACCTATAGCAATCACAGCTTTTGTCATATATATGGGGAACGACAAAAAATTCAACAAAACTTAGTTTAGAACTGTCCGTTTCATGTTTTGTTGATTTTTTTTGTCGTTCACCATATGATAGCTCCAATATTCTAAAATTATTGAGCACTGTCGATAGCTAATAATTACTTCGATACTGGGATATATATATATATATAACAAAACACATTCCAAGTCACTTGATTTGTCTCTCTTCTTTTCAACAAGTTTGTGAGTAAGTGGATTTTTTTGGATGTCAATGTTACAAGTGGAAGACATGTTGCACAGAACCGTCATCTTCAAGCCTCGTTTTCGAGTTGACATAAACATTACGTCATCGAACTCTGGATTTGTTACAATGACTGAATCGCTGCTTAATAGCAACGATGCATTGAACATAAATATCCCATTTACTAAGGGAACAGAAAACTAAATTTCGAGGTTAAGTCATGGAGAAATTTGCAAACTTTCTGTCACAGGGCTTTGTTTGGTAATGATTACACAAAGGGCTACACTTTCATTGATCCTTGCCTCCTCGGGTGTAGCTAAAACAGTACTGCTAGAAGAAGGAACTCTCTGTTCGACAATTAAACTTGCACCAAACTTTGATGAAGCTGTAATGACTGATGATATCTGCTATTCCTGTCGATAGTGTATGTCGATAGTGTATGATTTGTTAACAAGAGAGGACTTACCTGAAATAAAGGAGGGGAGAGTTAGGCTAACAGACAATAATCTTGTAGCAATCGACAAAACATTTCCAATAACTCTTGACTTACGAGCCACTGTTAGTGCTATGTTATCAATAATATTTCTAGGTGAAACAGAAAATGTAGCTAAAGTCTTATACGCACTGTCACTCATTTTGGAAACAGATCGAGAACCAGCGTTCAAAATTAGCGATAGTGTGTTTGAAGACAAAGCAAGGGATGGAACAATGTGTTTAAAAAGGATATGGAAATAAAAGGACTACGTGCACGAGACAGTCGAGGGAACTCCAAACGACTGGTCCCACATCAGCATGACATTAAATGGAGCCTGAAACCTTAAAGAAGAACAAAAGCAAGGAGAAGATATTTGGATAGCCATTGGATGATTTGTGTTACACTCTGCTCCATGCATTGTCTTGATCTTGCGATAAGTCCTAAGATCACTGCGCCTACAAACTTTAAAGTCAAGTAAATGGCAATGCTTAGACTGAGAAT
Organism: Morbakka virulenta; assembly: GCA_003991215.1. NCBI lineage: Eukaryota > Metazoa > Cnidaria > Cubozoa > Carybdeida > Carukiidae > Morbakka > Morbakka virulenta. The sequence continues at coordinate 1,090,978 of RDPX01000113.1, read as the reverse complement.
GAAACCAAGTCGCCTTGTGCTTCTCCTTTTTGTAACAGAAGGTGTTGGTGATAACCAAATTAAGTTCAGTGCAGGGCTTGACAAGCAGTAAACCATTTAAGTTTATGTTACCAATCCCAAAGGCTTCCATGTTTCACTGTCATAGCCAACATGAGCATTGAAGTCACCAAGGATGACTACATTTTCACCTTTTGCAATATTAGTAACAAGTATTCTGAAGGCATGATAGAAAGAAGTGATATCTTTCTCGGAAGACATAAGTGTTTGTGCAAAGACCGAGAAGAGAGTCATGTATCTGTTAGCATTGAGAGGTATCCTTAGCTTCATTATACGCTAGTTGAGCCCTACTGGCTGTTCAATTTTGCTTAATAATGTATTTTTCACTGCCTAACATACACCAGCTTTACGTCTCTCTTTCTCTGATTTCCCAGATCAGAATATGGTAAAACCTGACTTAGGTTCTATAACTTGATCTTTTCCAACAGAGCGGCTTTTAGATGGAGGAGCAATGTCCACATTATATCTTGCCACCTCATTAGCTAAGATAGCAGTTTTGCGCTCAGATAATTTTCTATTGTCTACTAATGTTCTCACATACCAGCAGCAGAACTGAAGTGGGAGTCTTTTCATATAAAATCTACCTATACGTCTGTTCCTGCAAATAAGGACAGCCGTCAGCAGCAGGAAGCTGACCAGTAGGTGAAGACTGCTTTATTTAGGACACATTTTCTTGTCCCCTCCCAGTTTTAGGTAAGCAGTGCTATCCTAGAAAGGCTGTTCAGTCACGCGAGGCTCCACCGAAAACACACATCTTCCGTTGGTGGTGTGAAAAGCGATGTCAGGATAAGGCCCATCCTGTCTGTTTGCAGAATTGTGACTACATGTTCCCATCCTGTCAAGACTACATGCGTCCCCACTCCTCAATCGCCATAGGACTTTCAAACATGTTAATGTTGAGGTCTTAAGGAATATCTGCACATATCTTTTTATGGTGACAAAACCTTGTACAACAGCAGAGCGACTCTCTCGGTATCAATTGCTTGGTTCTAGCAACAAGCAAAGCTAGATAGCTGCAGGTTTGTGATCAGAGTATACCTTCTTCTAGGTGGAATACCAACCAGAGCTAACGAGTTTCACCAACCCGGAGCAAGCTGGTTTTAAGACGCCAGAAACTCGCCTTTTACCCCTTCTTCTGTTTGTCTGAAACATTTCTACCACTAAAAGACCAGGAGCTGGATTTGGTTGTCAGAGGCTGTTTGAAACGCTGCCATTGGGACATTTTATATACTACACATCGGTCACATCTAGAGTCATCCCGGAGATAACCAACGTATTTATACATATATAAATACATATATATACATGATAAATAATATATATAATCAAGGACCACAAAGTTTGCTTTTCAACAAAGTGCCAAGCAGACTAATCAACCCCACCAAGAGCAATTTAGAAATTTTGCCCAAGCAAATCCTCGAGCGCATAAATAAAAAACTTTATATCTATCACATGCCTTAATATCAGTAGAGAAACTCTCAAGCTGTGATTGACTGGTTTACCCACCTCGATGAAAAAGAATTTATTTCTTTCTTGGTTTTTGGCATCGTGGATTTTTACCCCTCTATCTCAGAAACACTTCTCGCACATGCATTGGATTTCTAAAAAAAATATAAAACAATAACTGATANTGGATTTGGTTGTCAGAGGCTGTTTGAAACGCTGCCATTGGGACATTTTATATACTACAAATCGGTCACATCTAGAGTCATCCCGGAGATAACCAACTTATTTATACATATATAAATACATATATCTATATATATATATATATATGATAAATAATATATATAATCAAGGACCACAAAGTTTGCTTTTCAACAAAGTGCCAAGCAGACTATTCAACCCCACCAAGAGCAATTTAGAAATTGTGCCCAAGCAAATCCTCGAGCGCATAAATAAAAAAATTGACATCTGTCACATGCCTTAATATCAGTGGAGAAACTCTCAAGCTGTGATTGACTGGTTTACCCACCTCGATGGAAAAGAATTTCTTTCTTTCTTGGTTTTTGGCATCGTGGATTTTTACCCCTCTATCTCAGAAACACTTCTCGCACATGCATTGGATTTCTAAAAAAAAATACAACAATAACCGTACATTTGTCGAACTATTGTTCGACAAATGTACACCTTGGACCAAACGGGACAATACCAGTTTGTTTGATATTACGATGGGTAGTTACGATAGGGCAGAAGTATGCAAGAAGATGGGGTTTTACAAATTTAGGAGGCTTTATGATAAACACAATAGGAATGCCAGCATATGATTATATAGAGACGTTGTTTTAGGTATGCTAAAAGAGTAGGACCTAGGAGCCCCGACAAAATAAAAAAAGAGTTTTTCAACAATCTTTAAGGACTTTGGATTGAAAATAACCTCGCATGCTAACCTGAAGATCATTAACCTTTTGGTTATAACACTAGACTTGGTTGGCGCTAAATCTTTCCATATAGGAAACCGGATAAGCTTTGCTTATATATCAACCTTCCATCCACCCATCCACTCATTATTTTAAAACAACTAGCCACCACTATTAATAATAGGATATCGGGATTATCTTATTATGCTAATGAATTTAGTAAAACGGCACTTATGTACGACAACGCTTAACCCTTAAAGGAACTGGAGGAGGAAAAAAGAACAGGCCTAGAAAAATCATTTGATTTAAGCCCCCTATCCTATTTTAGCAGAAATTTCAAAACCAACATTGGAAAACTTTATCTCAAGCTCAGCGAAAACCACTTTCATGGCGACCATACTATACACAGGGTTTTCAATACGTACACTTGGAAATTCAGTTATAGTTGTATTAATAATATGCATTTCAATATTAGCAGTCACAACGAAAAAATCTAGAGACCCAAGGTACCATAGCCCGACAGGGAATTATTTAATTTCGGTAGTACCGACAACTGCCCTTCAAAAGGTAAATGCCTTACTTCCAACATTGTTTCCAAAGCCATGGTAGTCTCTGATATCATGAAGGATAAGACAAATATTGACATGACGGAAAGTGAATTCAAAACACGTTACGGAAAACGCAAACAATCTTTTCAAAGCAAAAGTTACGATCGTAGCACAACTTAATCGAAATAAGCATTGGAGGATAAGTCGTTTTTCATCAGATGATCTATTTTAAAACTTGCAGTTGCATATAAGAGCGGTGCGAAGGTGTGTTTAGCTGAAAGATGCCAATTTTGAATGTAGACAAAAACAGCCTTTTAAACAAACCTGTTGAAATATTATACAAATGTGGGGATGGAAATAAATATTATGCTATCAACTTTAAGCCACCAGAGCCAGTATAACTCTTTAGTTTATCTGATGATCACATTGCTATGTGCGTGAAATTTAGGTTAATTTGGTAGCCTATAGCTTTTTAATATTTTAACATTTTGATAGTATATATATATATATATCATAGTTAGGGTACGCAACTGTTATAGATGTTTTTTCAATTCTGTTGTGACCCTTTTCTCAGTACCTAAAGCTACTTCAGCTGTTGATGTTGTATTTATTAATACTTGAGTTTACATACTGAAAGGAACTATAACTATGTGATTAGTACTGCAATACTTCGTAACACTGTTTATGATGGATTCAATGTCAAAAAATTAAAACAAAGTACACAGGGAAAAATTGAAAAGGTGGTTAAAATTCCTGCTTTTTCGCTGTAACTTAATAAAATATATATCACCATGCACTGTCTACAGAAAATAGATTGAAGATNATGTCAAAAAATTAAAACAAAGTACACAGGGAAAAATTGAAAAGGTGGTTAAAATTCCTGCTTTTTCGCTGTAACTTAATAAAATATATATCACCATGCACTGTCTACAGAAAATAGATTGAAGATTATCAACCAATCATAACTTACCAATAGGACCTATTGACTCCGTGTGGGTAGGGGGGGGTTAACCATTCGAAGTGAGTATGATCATTCCTTTACATCTCCGTCTTTTTTATGGTACCTTAAACGCCTACTACCTTATCGGGGAAAAAAATTTCGGAAAAACATTGGTCGGGAAAAATTTCGTCACTTTTGAAAATTTTGTCACTTCAAATTCGTCATTTTTCCTCGACCAATTATTAACATTAAAAGGACTTTGGATATCACAAAGCAAGAATTCTTTATTTAATTAATATTAATCTTACAACGAAGGTATAATATTGCTTACAGCTAATCTAAAACAATTATGTCATGGTTATTTGCATCACCATTATCGTTGTTTTTATCATTGCCTTTAGTGTTTATATTAAAATCAGTATCTGAGTCACTCCCTTCTTCTATATCGTCTTCATCATTGTTGTCTTCAACAAATCCAGTATAGTTCCAATCATAAAGGCTCGTCACAAACCGATTCATCAAATCTAGTGTTAATTTATCGTCGCACGTGAGAGTAAGTTGTAGCGGTATTTCTAAGCCTCCTGATGGTATGGGCGACGTTCTATAGTCGTGACGTTTCACGGGGGATATGACCTACGGTTATGAGGCTGTGAAGAATCGATTCTTAATCCTAATGGCACATGCATATGGATCGACTTCCTTTTGTTTCCATCTCGACGGTAACTTTTTCTCCCACTTTAGCATTGTCCAAGAAGTATGTTTGTATACATTGGAGCAACAGTTGTAGTGAATGAATAAGCCATACTCTTTCTCAATTACGAAATACAAAAACAAAATCTTATAACGCCTCCTGTCTTGTGTGTTGAAATATTTTTCTGATGTTTGAATTCGAATAAACAGGGAATTCGAAATTCGAATTTGAATCTGTCTTATTGTAGTTTTTCTTGTGCAGATTTCTTTTCACATTTGTTTACGTTAAGGAAAAAACAGTTTAACAACAATGGCGAAAGTGAAAGATATTCGTATCTTTTTAAAGGGTCGGAAGGAGACTGATGCCCAAGCTCTTGTTGCAAGTGCAACTGCTGATGTTTCACAATCAGAACTAATGATGGTTGAAAATGAGATAAAAAAATCAACACAAGTCAGAAAGCATTATAACAAAATTGTCCAAGAAACAATCAAAAGAGAAACTTCGAAATATGCACTACTTCATGGAACCAAGGCAACAATTGAGCGATTCAATAAAGTTAATCCAAAGTACACTTTCATTACAACTACCATCAATACCTGGAAATTCAAAATGAAGAAGGAAATGGACGGGAACACAATTTTAAAAAAGAAAAGGCGATCCAACATAGTTTCAGATGATTTCATGAAAACGATAAAGACCGTTATGATTGGAACACGGGCTGCTGGAACTGCGATAAGCCGTCGCATTGTTATGGCTATCGGCAATGGAGTGGTGAGGTCAAACAGTCCACCACTTTAAAAAGAAAATGGGGGCTTTTAGGGTTAACCGAAGATTGGGCACCAGGAGGTACCAAGTCAATGAAATAGACAAAGAGGGAAGGCACCACTGGGAAAATAGAGCCATTTAAACAATTTCTGTGAGAAGAAAAATCAACTTTCCAAAAGAAGACTTCCAGTGTAATTTTTGAACAAGATATTACTAAACAACTAATCATCAACTCAGATCAAAAACCACTGTCTTACGTAAGTCCTGACAAATACAATTTTGACATTCAAGGTGTGAAAACTGTTCCGATTAAAGGCATTGATGACAAGCGACAGGCAACTGCAACTTTCGCTATTTCTTTTTCCGGAGAATTTCTTCCCATTCAAGTGATCTATGAGGAGAAAACTAAAGCATGTTTACCTAAGTATACTTTTCCAGACAGTTTTGATGCAACATTTTGAAACCACTGGTCTAACACTTAAAAGTCTCTCAGCTTTTTTAGCAAGATCGTTTTTCCCCATTTCAAAAAGGTTCGAGAATCCAACGGTTGCCCATATGAGCAGATGAGTCTTGTTATAATGGACACTTTTAAGGGGCAAGGCAACGATGAAGTAGCTCAACTTTGTCGAGAAAACAATTGTGCCCTTATTATTGTTCCGCATAATCTTACAAATATATTTCAGCCGCTTGATATCACTGCCAATAAGCCAGCTGAAAGTTTTATAAACGAAAAATATATTTAGTGGTATCCTAAACAAGTAACAAAATAACTCAATGAAGGTAAAGCACCAGAAGACGTAGAGGTTTCTCTAAATCTATCAGAAATCAAAACATTACATGCAAAATCTTTGAGATGTACGAGTACTTGCGAGGGCGCAGTGATTTGATTTTGAACGGCTTTAAGTCAGCAAGGATCACAGAGGCGGTAGAAAAACCTAAAGAAGTCTTAAAAGAATTGAAAACCCGTTCCTTACTTCTAGAAATGATAGGAACTTACTTGAAAGCTATTAAAGTTTTCGAATGAACAATTTCTTGTTGTATTTATAAAACTTATTTGATAGGTATCGTTTACTGGTTTTTAAAGCTGTATGATTTTAAAAGTTTTCAAATGAACATCCTATTATGTTTATATCATTCTCGTTGTTTTCTTTTCATTTCCTTACTTTCGTCATACGCTAGCCACATTCATTGCGCACGGCCAGAAAAGGGGGGAAAATGCTTGCAAGAAATCTTTTTTCATAATGGTAGCTATCAGGTATAAACGAAACACATTATGCAAGCAAACCAAAAAAATCGGGGAAAAATGCTGGTCGGGGAATAAAATATCGGGGGAAAATTTCGTCAGGGAAAAATTTCGTCACTTTTCCCCGATATTTTTTTCCCCGATAAGGTTTTCGGTGTTTTATATCCAAACTTCCCTTATTCGGACATTCTATGCCAAAAAATTTCTTCTCTGTTCTCAGATCGATTGTAACATAGGGTTCACTTCCAACTGCCATTGTATTTTTTGCTATTTGAAGACCCAATTCAACTTAAAATCCTGGTACTTAATCACTTTCTCTTTTGCATACTTTTTCTTGCACCATTTTGTCTTTCATCCCAAATTTCTCCTTGAATCTTCAACAATTATTTTAGTGTATTACATGTAATCATTTATCAAATTTACCTGTTTAATTACACATTAAATATTCATTTTTATCTATTAAGATTCATCACTAAATGCTTACACCATTACACATAATAAGTGTTATGATAACCAAGGTATGTAAACTAGGGACACAGGGAGTAGTTAATGTTAACACTTTCTGGCTGATACTTATGAATATTCTGTGGAGTGGAATATTAACATTTAATGTGCATCTTTTTTTAAAAGAAGTGTAAAACGGAATGACTTGTCCGCTTCTCGACAGTAAACCCAAGAAGAAATGTAATGAAACCTGGTCCATGTCCTTGTAGCTAGAATTTTTTCCTAAGTATAGTCTGGGCCAAACCCTTGGCTGGTTTTGTATAAACAAGTGATAATTCAAGGAAACCCGAACAATGCCTCCACATACTTTAAAAATATTAAGGTATTTTTCAGATGTTTGGGTAGTAGTAGTTGTAGATATAGGTGACTTTAGGAGCCCGCGTCGAGATCCAAAGTGGACTTCGCGAACGAGACCACACTCTGCGGGCAGGAAGCAAGCAAGCTCATTTTCCCAGAGAGGCACCCGAGAATCTCCAAACGGTACCCATTTCACGCTTGGCATCCAATCAGCCAGCGCTGGATGTCTTCTTCCTTTAAAATAGTGCATCTATTGAGTTCACATTGATCGAGATAAATTTTGAAAGTCGTTTTGTCTAGGCAGGAGATACCCAGGAATGTACATCCATCAGAAAATCTTCGGATGCCACACTAGGAGTTAAAGATTCACACTAATTGTGGTGATCATGATTTCGAAGACATTCGTCCGAATCAAAGTTGTCCGGTTCGCCCCTCTCCAACGTGACGGCTGTCTTCTTTGAGGAGGACGTTGCTGTACACATTTATTTGTGAGTTTTGCCAGATATGATAGGTGATAAAGATACATGTTGGGATTATTAACAGACATTTCATTCACAAGAAGAAAAAATAATTTCGTTCAAAAATCATAGCAAATAAAGTATACATTTTTAGGCCTTAAAAATTCAAAATGATGTATCAAGCTGACGTAAAGGTCTATTTAAGCAGTATAAACAGAACTCTTAAATGTGGGAAGGAAAGAGTGATTGCTTAACGGTACAGTTACCAGACACTGAGACAGACTTGCTCGAGATCGCCTCGTTTTTCTTCAGAATAAACGCTTTAAGATCAGCAAACAAACAAAATAGGCATTAACAGTTACATACCTGAAATGCTGAGAAAACATTGACCCGTTACTTTATTTTTATGATTTTTCAAAGAAATTATTTTTTCCTTCGAATTGTTGCTAACACTACGAATGAGAATTCAGAAGTATTAAGGTATTAACAATGTTCAGCTTTACTGCATGAGGTTAAAGCGTGAGCAATATCAAAGATGAGCAAAATCTGACTGTAAGCATTCATAATGCGTACATTAAGGAGAATGCTGTTTAGCGCCTGGACTAAGTGAGTCGACAATGGGAGTGTGGCAAGACTAGATCACAGAGAAAACTGGTAAATGTAGTGCAATGATAGCGTCAGTAATTATTAGAATTTGAATTGTGGAAGACCGAAGTGACCTTTGTAGAGGTCGTTTGAAGAAGAAAAGTCAAAGCGCAAATTAGGCATGTCGGGGACAAGTAATTTTAGTGCGCTGAATTTGTGACTTCCAGGACCCAGTGAACTCAAAGGATCACAAATCATGTTACTTCTTTCCCAAATACAGAATATTGGTCAACAATGAGAAAAGGCAGGCCTCTGTTGTCAAGGTCAGGCAAAGAAACATAACCAATGGTATTAAGACGATGTTATGTCTCTGACTTTAAGTGAGTAATAAGTGAGACAGACTTGTTTACAGCCACCACCTTGAATGGTGGCTGCAAAAATATAGAAGTAAAGAGGATCTGTACAGAAACATCTGACAAAAATTTGCTAACCCTGCAACAGCTTTTGATGTATTTGAGTGCAGAAACTATATGTTTTAGTTGCTCTGGACTCATTTTAACGTCATTTGCAGTGGGAAATAAACGTTGCAATAACAACGCTGGACCCAGATTTCCATTTGTTTGAGTCAATAGAAAATTGAGTTGATAAATTGTGTTTTGTGTAACACTGGTAGCAAAGAAGAAATGAAAAGCAATTTTTTTTGCTCTTATACCTTTAAGTACCGGGGATGAAAAAACCGAGAACACTATTAAGAGCGAATTAGATTGGAAAGGAAAAGATAATTAAGCTTCGTACAACATGGTCTGAAGTTTGATTAAAATACACACTGCGAGAGTGGCCTTAAAAGGTGCAAAAAGAAGAGTAAAATGCATTTATCAAATAGAAAACCATTCTGATTCAATAAATGTATATTTTTAGAGTTTACACTATCCTTCACAACTTTAAAATATTTGGAAAACAAGTATTTAATTTTCAACGGTACGTAATTGTTGTTTTACGTTATAGTTGTTTCAATTTTTTGCCAGTTTGACATAGCCATCAAATTACGAATTTGTCTCACTTCGAAGAATTGAATTAATGATCAAGCATTTGGCTTCCAACTCATTAACCATAACAGTATGCAGTAGTGTCCGAGTTGTTAAGTCAAAAGATTACCAAACAAAAGTTTTGGGGCCGAAACTCCGGCCACATCCCAGGAAGTACTGCACCCAATTCACCCCTCAGTTATAAGTGGCATACCACTGAGTTTGCAGATCATTTCAGAGATAGAGCTGAAGAAGAACGAAACCATTAAATTAAAAAATACAAGGGAACAAACAAATAAGACAATTAATCCTTTACCCGTAAGTGACTCCGACATTAGCTTGGCGTGAAACACTTAAAAAAAATAATAACACAAAAACCATTTCCTGCTGACGATTTCAAAATATATTAGATAAATGTTAATCCGAAAATATGCATGTTTATAGACTCAAAACTCAAGAAACACAACTTCAATAATTAACCTTTAATAATTTGCTGTGTTTTCTTGACTTAAAGTTTGAGTCTATCGATATGCATATTTTCTAATCAAAATTTATTTTATATATTTTGAAATAGTTGCACAAAGAGTACATCTGTATAATCACAGATTAAGCCTTACAAAAAGAGTTGGTCAACATGAAACATTATATAATAAAATAACAAAAATAGAACAACAACAACAACAACAATGAAAAGTAGAAGAAGAAGAAAAAAAAATAGAAGATAAAGAAGAAATAGAAGACGACGAAGAAGAAGAAATAGAAGACGACGAAGAAGAAGAAATAGAAGAAAAAAGAAGAGGAAGAAAAATAAGGAAAAGAAGAAGAAGAGCAGAACAATTACCTCTGCTGTCAAGGTCAAGCAAAGTAAAAGAAAGAGGTATTTTTGACATCAACTCCAATTCATCATATGGCATGTTCAGATGGAATACCGAGTCTCATAGTGTAGAGAGAGTTTTTACTTTCAACTGCAATTATGTAGTTAGTCCAAGGCTTTGATCCAAACGCCATTTGTAAACAGTTTATCTAAAGACTCATTTCCTTGGACCCGAAACGAGAATTTAAGGTATGTAGACAAGGTGACTTTGGAATTACAACTCTGATCGATACATGTAACAAAATGTACAAAACAGCTTACATACCTGCAGACCTCAGAACATCAATTTTCATATTGCTACTCAAGAAATCAAAGGCAACAGATTGTTTAGATTTCAGAAGATACGTTTAATGGGTCATGTATTAAAACTTCTACTATCCATCATATCAAAACGCATGACGAATACAATAAACTTTGAAATAAGTGAGGAACAAACTAGTTTTAAGAAGAATCCAGGTACAAGAGAAGCCATCTCTAAGATTAAAATGATCACAGAGATATCAACGAAAATAACCTCGCAATAATATCTAGGTTATACTGGAACCAGAAAACAAAAATCTGAACGTCAAAAAGGATGTCAGACCCAGTAATAATAACGTAAGGGAGTGTTTTATCCCCATCACTATTCAATATGTATTACCTTGTTACCTTGTGCTGTCAAGTCGAGTGCGACTTCTGGTGACACTTATAACGATCCTTCTCCATTTCGCTCTGTCCTGTGTGGCTGCAGCCAGTTCTTGCATGTCTTTTCCCGTTACTGTCATAATCTCGTCAATCCATCTGCCACAAGGCCTTCCCCTCTTGCCCTTCCCTCCGCATCGTCCCAACATTAGTTTTTTTCCATAGATTGAGCTCGCATGATGTGATCAAAGTACTTGAGTTTTTGTTTCATCACACTACTTTGTAATGGGAGCGGTGGCTTGATCTCTTCAACAATTGATTTGTTGGTCCGTCCTGCTGTCCATGGTATGCGGAGCATTCGACGCCAACACCAGAGCTCAAAGCTGTCTATTCTTTGTATGTTTGTTTTGCGAAGTGTTCATGACTCGCATCTGTATATGACAATGGGAAAAATTAGAATTGTTATCAGTGATCGCTTGGTCGAGATGGTAAGATCACTGTCTCCCCATAACTTCCTCAAACTTGCCATAGCGCTTCGTCCTAGACCACGTCGTCTAAAAATTTCGCTAAGGCTGGACCACGTGGTGTCGATGTGTGAACCGAGGAAATCGAAACTGTTGACGGTTTCAAACTTCATTCCTCGTTCGATTTGAAATTATACGAGTCCCTGCTGGGTCATTATCTTAGTCTTTTTCACATTTAGTTGCAATCCAGCCTTCTCACTCTCCTCCTTTATTCTCGTTATCATTAGCCTCAGGTCCTCTTCTTTCTCGCTCATTAATTTGATGTCGTCGGCGTACCTTAAGTTCGTAACTTTTCTTCCACCAATCCGGACTCCATGAAAGTTCTCGAGGTCAGCTCTTCGCAGTATACTTTCGGTGTATAGATTGAAGAGGGCTGGTAATAGTATGCAGCCTTGGCGTACTCCCTTGTGAATGCCGAATGGTTCGCTGTCGCCATGCAGTGTCCTTTTAACAGCTTCTTGTCCTGTGTACAAGTTGCGTAGTAGGCCAATGAGGTGCTCAGGAATCCCCAGTTCCCTCAATCCTGTCCAGAGAAAATCGTGGTTGACACAGTCGAAGCTTTGCTGTAATCGATGAAACATCTCAAATTTGCGATATAATCTCTAGTTTCTCTGCCTCTTCTAAACCCTGCTTGCTCCTGTGGCAATTCTCTTTCCATCACGTCTTCCATCCTCCTTTGTATAATTTTCTTTTTCGTGCAATGAGTCGTGTCTCCTTTTTTGCCAAGGGGATGTAGACTAATTTCTTTCATGCTGATGGCCATGAAACTTCATTCTATATTTCATTGCAAAGTTTGGTTAAACTAGGTGTAGCAGAGTTCCCTAGCTCCTTGAGGAGTTCAATAGGAATGTCATCAGCGCCTGGCCTTTTTCCATCTGCTATGTCTTTGAGTACTGCCTCTACTTCACATGCCAATATGCTTGGTTCCTTCGTGAATTCTGCGTCTGTGAAGGATGCTTCAATGTCTTCATTTTTACGATATAGCTCCTCAACGTACTCCTTCCATCTATTCTTCACGCTTTCCTGGTCCATCAGCATGTGGCCATTCTTGTCCCTTATTCCGTCAAACTTAGCTTTGAAGCCCCCTCTCAAGGATTTCACTTTCTTATAAAGGTCTCTTGTTCTGCCCGCTCGGTTCTCTGTCTCTATGCCTGCAGAAATTTTGCTGTAGTACCTGTTCTTGTCTTTTCTTGCCTGTCTTTAAAAGTCCGAATTGAGTTTCTTGATTTCCTCCTCGTTTCCACCTGCTGCCTTTCGTTCGTGTCTTCGCTTGACAATATTGATTGCTGCTTCTGAAAGCCATTGGGACTTGTGGGGCTTCTGTTTCCGAGGTATATATTGAGAAGAAGATTCTTTTAATTTCTCCGCTATTTCGCTCCATAGGTCGTCGGGGTCTTTTTCCAACTGTTCTAAGGCCTCAAACCTGGATCTTGTATTGAGGTGAAATATTCTCAAGGTCACAGCGTCTAGGTAATGCCATCTTTCTCATTTTCCTCAGTTTGATTCGAGTTGTAGAGCAGAGCAGTTCGTGATCTGAGTCGCAGCATGCCCTAGGTAGGAACTTGACTGCTTGTAGTGAGCTCGACCATCGCTTTTTGATCATGACGTAGTTGATCTGATTTCGATGCAGTCCGTTCGGTGCTGTCCATGTATATAATCTCCGCTTTGGCTGTTCAAACAGTGTCTTGCAAATGACTAAATCATTTGCTCCACAGAATTCCACAAGATTTTCGCCAGCTTCATTCCTGCTTCCCAATCCATGCTTTCCTGTTACACTATCTGTCTCTTCATTTCCTACTTTTGCGTTGAAATCCCCCATCACTATTAAGATGTCTCCGGTTGGTGTTTTGTCAATCAACTGTTTGAGGTCTGCAAAGAAATTGTCGGTTTCGTTTGTATCTGCTGCTGAAGTCGGGGCATACACCTGTATGATAGTGATGTTTATTGGTTGTCCCTTGAGACGTACAGAAAGCATTCTCTCACTGACTGGGTTGTATCCAATGATGGATTGCCATGCTACTTTGTTACATATAAAGCAACTCCTTTTTCTCTAACGACTGTATAGTTTTGCGAATAGGGGCACATGCCCCCAAAACTGTTGCTCCGTCGCCGCGGCCCTTCTCCGTGACGTTTACTATGTTAACTATGGCTCATGTGTTTCAAACACGTGTTGTGTTTTTAGCTACATCTTAATGAGAATGTATCACATAACGCAAATCGCCAACGTAGGACATTACTATTCCCTTCAAGGGACTGTTTCGCTTAATACTACAAAAATTATCGGTTGTTTTAATTTCACCATTATTGCTTCATTGGCCCTATCAGCCCTCTGAAATTGAAGGTCCCTCTGCACCCTAGCTACGGTAATGCGTTCAAATTAGCTGTTGGTGCCACCCCAAAGACGATTACGCGCATTTGAGTAACCTCTACAGGTAGATGGGGTAGAAAAGCAAAAAAAAATTTAATGAAAGTTGTCCTGTTGTTTCATCAAATTCAACGTTACTAAAATGTTACATCAATCTGTTCTAAATCGGTTCGAGACTCCTATGTTCCTTTCTTTTTAAAATCGTCCCTTCATTCTAGTGCATAAAGTTAATTAAAATGACAAGTTATGGGCTATGCTTCTCAGATATCCCGTAGTGTCTCTATTCGGATAGTCATCGACAATTCGTAAGATGCGCTGAGAGCACTCAGCATATCGCCTTCGCTGGGACGGTGGAGGTAACGTTGTGTTTTTATGTTTACATAGAAGAAAAAGAGAAAAACAAAAACACGAAGTTTATAAAGGTGTTGTCACTTCAAGGGAAACAGAAATATTAGTTTACGACATGCATTTCCATTTGACATCGCTGGTAAATATACTATCAGTTGTGTCTCGTTGCCATATGTTGCCATATTTAAATTAACTTTGTAAACATGACAAAAAAGGTCTACAACTCCCTATATTACATAAGCTCTATTAACATAGGATGTAGAAATTGTCCTTAAAATTTATCTTTAGAAAATCGGAACTTGAAATTATGTTCTGGTTTCCTTCCTATTTCTATTATTTCACTTAACATTATAACTTAGTGCTATAATCAAATGAGGTTGCCTGATACCTCCAGGCAACTGCACTCCACGATACTTCGATTGTCCTAGGGTTTCACTCGCATGAATCGAGTTCGTAATAAACACATTGGGTACAGCGTATGCAGGAAAGCTTTGCAACGCAAGCTATGATAAACGAGGCTTAGATCCTACCTTCACATAACTATTATAGTAGAAAACTAAATCGAAGAAGGGTTCTAGAGGCAAAAATGCAAGGAAGAAGAAAAAGAGGGAAACAAAAACAAATTTATGGAGGTAGTACCATTTCCACACCACCATGAGGTAGGCACATGGCGCGTTGCCCTTTTTTAGAGTGGCGGCGTCCCCTGTAGGCCTACGTTCCACTTCTTTACCATTTCATCACTGTCAATTCAACGTCCTTCCAAAATACACCGGTTTCAAAACGTTTACAAATAAGCTATTTAGCTGTTGCCAATTTGCAAGAGCTGTCTTTAACGGTGTTTCTTCTTTTCCCAGATCTTAACATCTTTAATAAATTGTGGTCAGAAGCTTCTTGGACATTGGTTTTATCTATTATTTGATATGATACACAAAATTTCTTGCAATATGGATCTACAATTATTAAGCATGTCTTTATTCAAATTAGTAGGCATATGTTTTCCAGATTTGTGCTCATTTTCAATTGAAAATGTCCAATTTAACTCCAGATTTCCATTTTTGCCAGCTCCATTCCTCCATACCTAAGAGATTCCGTAGCAGCTAAGAAAAATTCCTAATTAGACTACAAATGGAAAAAATTATTAATTACCCTGAGAAATTTCCATCAATATCTGTAGCGGAAATACCAGAGTCTACAGAGATTCTATTTTAAGCATGGCCTAAACACGCAGAAAAGGCCAGTGAGTAATCAACGATGGTGAAGAACACTGTACTGAAGATGAAGTTTACAAGTACCGTGGAACTGGTGGCTTGGTGGAACAACACAGCACATCTTCTATATCTACGATCTGCTTTCGCAGATCGTAGATATAGAAGGAGTTTTGGATATGGCTGAGGTATTGTTGTGGCTGAAAAAGTACTGCATTTCCAATGCGTGACTAACGGGGCAATTATACACAATCTCGTTTGGGAGGAGGGCCAGGATCTGGATTACAGGGGCCAGGTAGGAATGTGAATTAAGAAAAAATACAGAAATTCTAAATAAGGTCAATAGGATATTATGTTGGTCCACATTTTGTAGCTGGATTACTTAAGAGGTCTGAGATGTTTTTTAAATCAGGGCCTTAAATGATATTTATTTATCACGAATGTTTATACAGGATAGCCAAATTCAAAATCTACATATTTACAAAATAATTTACAAATAAATAGATTCTGTTCTACCATTGGGTCCTGCTGATGAAAAAAATAAAAAGTATATGAACAATGATAATTCTCATTCATAACATAACAACTTACACTGCGTGAAATTCCCAAGTTGATCAAATTTATACTATTCTACGGATTATACCGTTTTCGACTCTCTTAGAAAAAGCGATGACAGAAGTAAACGTGATTCTGGGGGGCAATCTTCCAGGGGGCAAGCTTCCAGGGGGCAATTCTCCGGGTGGCAATTCACCTGGAATCCTGTTAAAATGCTGCGTATTTTCAC
Source organism: Morbakka virulenta (assembly GCA_003991215.1). NCBI lineage: Eukaryota > Metazoa > Cnidaria > Cubozoa > Carybdeida > Carukiidae > Morbakka > Morbakka virulenta. The sequence goes on along the minus strand of RDPX01000113.1, from coordinate 1,074,784 downwards.
AGACGTATTTTCTCAGTTATGACTTTTGACTTCGGTTGTGGAAGTGACGAATCCACATGGAAGTAAATCTGCCCTGGCTTTTTCAGTCTTTATTCTAACATTTATGACACTACCACAACTGTGAGAAGTGAAGAATCACAATACTTGATGTGAAGCACAACAGAAAGAGAGAAAGGAGTTGTGGCTGTGAAACTTGGAAGACAAAGAAAAGGACTGAAACAGGAATAGATGCCTTGGAAATGTAGTGTTACCGCAGGATGGATAGAATGGCTTGGAAAGAAAAAAAGACAACCGAAAGGGCCTTGAATGATATAGGAATAAGCAAAACAACCCTACTAGGCACAATAAAAAGACAAAAAATTACATTTTATGGGCATATAATGCAGCACGATTCCCTTCAAAAAATGATAATGGAAGGCACTGTTGACGGTAAGCAAGGAAGAGGAAGAAAAATCACCACATTGACAGGCAATATTGCTGAATTGATGAAGGAAAAGATAAACAAGTGTACTAAACTGGCACAAAACAGACAAGTGTGGAGGACAATGACAACCAACCTCTTTGAGATGGCACCCCGGCAAAACAAGGTGCACACTGGCTGGCGCCAAGAAGAAAATATTTACAAACATTAATGGGTGCGACACCACCTGCAGCCCTGTTTACCCGCTCTGTTACCAAGTAATTATCCAAATATCAGAAGAAGTTGATTCCTGCAGAGTTGTCAAGGCCACACAAATAATAACAGCCACTTTTCAAGATAAACATCAATTTGACAGAATGGTACACTGATAAAAGAAACAATAAACTGACTTTCACTGCGAATCTCAGGCAAAGAAAAATTGGAAGATCAAAAACAACAAAAGACAAGCTTCAAGCATAACACTGAGCGAAACAGAACATTGGAAAATTATCAGCAAGGGAACAGCGTGCTGTTTTGTGCTGATTTGTACTGATTTGTGCTGCCATGCACATAAAAAGCGAAAAGAGAAAGATTATATCAAGGTAGAACAAATCAGAACAAAATTAAGAGTGAGCTTTGTTAAAGGTGCTGTCCTTTTATGAATGCCAATAATCAGACGTGGACACTAAAATTAATAGGATCTTCAAACCCGAAGGATGTGAACGCATGATCTCCTTGAAAAAACAACTTTTCAAGTTTGAGTCATTTCCTTTTCGTCAGACTGCAACAGCTATTTCATATAAAGTAAACTTTCATTATTTCTTAATTGTGTCTTCAGCAACATCCTAGTTTTGTTAGTGATTAGTATTTGAAACTGCAGTGTCTGTTTGTTCAAATGGCACTCAGGTTTTTAAACAAATATTAGATAACAAGTATTGTACACATACTTAGTATGTATATACAAATATAAAAGAAATAACTAAATAAAGATACAGATCGATAAATAGATAGATGATAGATAGATAGATGATAGATAGATAGATAGATAGATAGATGGATAGATGGACAGATAGATCGATAGACAGAGAGACAGAGATAGACAGACAGAGAGAGAGACACACAGAGATTTATCAGGTGAGAAAGAGCAGCCAAACATTGAAACTGTCAGTTTAATGTATTTAAACGATCATCATTAGGCACTTTTTAAGCGCGAGCAAGTATTGCCGTGCTTCTACATTTTTGTATTTTCCATGTTCTTGTTCTTGGACGATTTATCTTTTCGTTATAGACACGTTCATGCATAAAGTACTTTTTAGACACTTCTTTGTTCAGTAAAGCTCAGCACTTTTTAGAAACTTCTTTGCTCAGTTTTACAGACACTGCGTGCACTTTTGCACGCACAAATAAAATACCAGGCTCGCGTCTGAAGACTGAAGGTTTTTCAGTCTTGTTACATATTACGAAGTGTTCTTACCTATAATATGTAAATGGCTGATAATTGTTCAAATACGTACACTCGGAGTTCAATATTTTATTCTTGTTTCTTTCCTGATAAATCTCTTAACGGTCTATTTGAAAGGATATATAAGTAAAGGGATATATACATACATATATACATATATATACATACATAAATACATATATACATTATACATACATATGGTACATTCGATTCGGTTAACCGTATTAGAGTGCTCGATACATAAATGCAGAGCGTAATAATTATATTCCAGTAGCGCTTTACTATAGCGCTACTGGAATATTTTCATTTGTACATTTCCTGACGAGTGAGTAAAATCACAAAACAGACTTGTCGAAATGGATAGTGTAGTTTTTTTATTCTTTCCAACTTATTATACCTTTTATATACATACATACATACATACATACATACATATATACATATCTATATATACATATATACATATATATACATATATATATGCATATATATGCATATATATATACATGTATATATATACATACATATATACATATTTACATATATACAAATATGTATTTACATACATATTTATTTTTTGTGATGTGGTTCTTCAGATACTTTTAATTCCTAAATTGAGAAATATAAGCCAGTAAAATCTTATCTTCTTTGATTAAGTCGTAGGTTTTTTTTGTTGATTTATCTCTAATATTGAAATCAATCAAAGGAAAATGATGAGTCGACGTTAATATGAAAAGGTTTTGAAATTTGTTTTATGATCACCTGTTTATTATGTATTGTGTATGTTATTTGCTTTGATAAGAAATTTATTGCGTATGACAAACCATTGAAATTCTGTAATGTAAAGTAAAAATATAGGCAGATTGTTTTAATTTTTCTAACTCGTATATCATTCGTACATCAGTAGTGGATTAATTCATGTTTGGTGTGATACTTGGAAGAGAAGTAAAGTTGTCAAGTAAGTGTACTTGTTTCTACATAAATGTTTGCACTTTCAAGAAACATATGCCATATGTGCAATAACATCTGCCTGCTTTGCGTCTTAAGGTGAAAAATTGACAAATAATTCACTGCCGATATGGTTTGCTACCAAGCAACAAGTACGTTATTTGGAAAATACGTCTTTAACTGTAGTTTTCTTCTGACAGTTGATTTTAGTTATTATGGTGAAGGTACAATCATAGCCTTTCTCTGCAACAGAACGCACTCCATATCCAACTAACTCACATTCTATTAGCATGGCATTAGCATTTTTGAAAGAAAATAATAAAACTATTTGCTGAAGTCTAAATACCTCGCTAAAACACTGTTCAAACCTTTAAAAAAATGACTTACTGTGGATCTTAGTATAACACTCCCAGTATCATATTTCTCACGTAAAATTTTTATCATTACAATTATAGACGTATTACTTAGAGATGTAACATACGTCAGTTTGAAACTCCAATTTGTAATTTATGTAGTTCAAAAGATTGAACATTGGATATTGCCATCGTTCACAAAAGGAAAAGCCAAGAAAACACCTTTCTCTTTTAATTTATAAGTTTATTCTAATTTACGTGAACAGATGCTTTGTGAAAAGAAAGCAAAGTAAGCAGGACTTGAACATCAATACTTAACTTCACAGTACAATATATTTTTAATTCTTCTTTGTGGTGTGAATTAAAACTGGCATCTTGTTCTTCAAACTCTCGAGCCTCCAACTTTTATTTGACTAAAGGAAAACCAGGCTTCTCCCAAGAGTTTAACTTGGTAACTTGCTAATCGACCTGGTAAAGCACAGGGACACAGAAAGCTTTAGTTGCTTAAAGTCAAAGGGGGCAAATGTAGAGATAAACAGGACTCAGAAATAAAAATGTTACTTTATTTGCGCATACCGGTATCTATGGTTGTCGTAATACCATGAAGTTTATCTTGGGCGTTCAAAAATGAAGAGTTACCCCCTGGCGATCCCAACCTTTTAAATTTACATAATCGACACAAGCCTAATAAAGTGTTCTTTTTCAGGCTGCCTTCAAGTTTATCTTCAGATTTTTCTGTGATACTTAAGAGCAACGCATTCAATTAGAACCAAGGAAAATATTTATGCTTGCATACTTCCATAGATTTGTTGTAGATATGTTTTGAAGTAAAGTGAAAAGATGTGGTTAATAAAAGATGTAATGAATCAAGAAAATATAATCATAGAATAGTAAAATATGTTATGAAATATAGATCAGGAAAGTTTGTTAATGTTATTTTTAGGCTAACTTTTATTCTGATATTTTCAGTCTGATAATCATCGAAAGTGCTCTTCTGTTGCGTACATATTACTTATAATTATACCTATATAAAATATTTATTAGTAAATTTTTTATTGAAAAAAATTTGTTACTTCAAATAACTGTAAAATAAAGCCTTTTTAACAGTTCCGTAGATTTTGCTGGTTTCCAACAACATTAAAACGTATTTAGGATTAACAAAAAACTAACTGGCCAACAGACTAATTTAGCACGTTCGTTTGGCTTGTAAGCTACTTTTATTTTAATTGATTTATCGGAAATAGTACTGAAAGATCCCAACTAAAGGAACAAAATTAAAAGAGTTCATTGGCTAGCTGTCATAGAAGTAAGCTTCCGATAGTCTGTTGTCGCCTAAAGATACTGCACTTTAGAAGTTTGTACTTTTGAGACCAGAGCAGTATCGCTTATGTCAAATTACACCGATGTGGGAGTCTGCTCCACACAATACAGATGCAGCAGGTTGTGAGGGGTCTTCGAGTCCCCTTGTCTCCTATCTGGCTTTCTTTACTTCCTCCAGGTTGTGATTCTTCTTATCTCTTATTTTTGTTGTATTTTCCCGAAGACCAGTTTACTGCATGGATTTTCTCAGAAATCAGTCTTTTGTATGTTGGACCTGGTAAGGACTTTGGCTTTAAGTACTTTGTTGCTTGTTGAAACAGTTCACCTTTTACTCTTGCTTGCAGAAGATTGGCAAGTTTTCACTCCCATACAGAAGGGTACTGACTATGCAGACGTTTTACACCTTCACAGGGGTGTTCAGCCTAGACTTTTCCCCTGACCAGAGTGGTCAGTTTTTTAAAGACGTTTGTAGCTTTGCCTTTGCCTCTATTGATTTTGATACCTTGAGAGGGATTATTGTTGGTAGTGGACTCTAATTTAGTGAACTTATCCAACACTTCAAGCTTGCAGTTTTTTATTGTGGTGACAGGTGGTACATTAACATATTGTTCGGACACATTGATCTTCTTTAAATTGATAGTAAGACTTAAGTCTTTCCAGGCATATGAGAATATATTCATCAGGCACTGTAGGTTTAGTCCTTAATGTAACTGATGGCAGCTGCGTTGTCGGCGAATATTTATCTGAGGAGAGTTTCAAGCAACTTACTTTTTGTTCTCAGTATTGTGATGTTGTGGAGTTGGGTAGCTGATCTTGTGTCCATGTACTCTCATTCAATTCAGGTCCCAATAGCAACTCAATCACTATTTTTGTCAAGGTCTTTCTCCCAAAAGATAGTTAATGACGATTTTCTATGGTCTTTTGCAGATAGTTCTATCTTACAGAAAAGGGGTTGCATGGGTACTGTAGTCTATAAGAGAGCATCTTCAATAGATAAGACCAATTCCTCAAAATTTGGGGTGGTAAATAATGGTGGTGTCGATATATAGCTTCCTTTGTCGTTTAGAGGGGCGATAATTCTTTGCTTGCAAGGTGACCTTGCAAACAAAGGTGGCCTTGGTCGCCACTCACATGGACATTGAAGTTTCCCTGAAGAATAATTTGTTCACTGCTGCAGGGATTTTTCATGAGGTTGCTAAGCTTAGTGTAAACCTTTCTCTTTGCATCACCTGTAGATCTCAAAATTGAGGCCTAAGCACTGATGAAAGTGACAAGGCTATCAGAGGTATGAAAGTATGGAAGAACAGCGGGCATTTCGATCCGTTGATAACTTCTTCCACCATCTTTTTCAAAGTATTCCAAACTTCAACTCCAATACTTTTCTTTAATATTCCTATTGCTCTTACCTTGGTAAAAAACGTGTATTTTTCTCTTTCAAGGATCCTTAAAGAGACGCTTTTCTTGTGGCACAAATGACCGCTCTCTTTCTGGTACCTTTATTATTCTTAACCTGTGAAATCCTCTTATCATTGTACCGACATTCTAACATACAAGCTTAACAATTGGTCATTGCTTGTACTTGTGGGAGCTACTCAGCTTAGGCAGGCGATACCCGTTCAATGCTAGTCGAGGAACCCTGCCATCACAGAAAACAACCTTTGATTCCACGCTCTACGCCAATCGAGAATCATGGTTCATAACCGGTAAAATGAGTTTTCGGTACTGTTCCATGCGGTGGACCGATGCTGAAAAGGCCTCTCCAGGGTTCAGGTGAGGGCAGAAAAATTAATGGAACAGCTGTTAGTAGCAGGACCCTTTTTCTTCTGTACGAATCTGATTAAACTAAAGGAACGGCAGAGCCCATACAATTTGGGACCAAACCAGTCGCAAAAGTTGCCGGAAGGACAATATTGTCAACAGCAATGGAGTGCTTTCGGGACTCTACGTTCTATTTTTTCTCAAGGTTTACTCCTGAAAAATTTTCATTGGAGGATGGGGCCAGAGGACAGCATAAGATTTAACGTTTTTCTTCACTGGATGCAGCAGGTAGTACTTGGTTACATGTTTCCATAAAAGGTATCCAATCGAATGCACCAGTGACGAAACTAGGTAAAAAGGTAGTTTATGGATGATAGTAAGAGATACGTATTTCACCAGTTGATATTTATAGAAGTGGTTACTACGCACATTGAAAATTAAGCATAGGATAAAAACTTTTAAAAATTCAAGCACCTTAATGGCACAGGTAGAACCTTCTTGGAAGATTGTTGTCGCTGAGAGGGCCCCCTGCTTGTCGTCAAAACTCAACACTGTTTTCACACTAAAGATGGTGAGGCTAAAAGGTTCTCCAAAGAGGTCAAGTATTTCATTTCTCTTTGTTTTTCTTTCCTCGCATGAACATTGATGTTGTCGAAAAAATATATCCAAGCAGAGACATGCAACTAAGAAAATTTGTTGTCGAGAAAAGAATTAGTTCATTTAACCAGGTCTGGACTTCAGCCTGGGCTAGTGAGTTTTACGATTGATGGCGTCTTTATCAGTGGCAAATAAAAAAAGCCAAGAATGTTACATTACATCAAATTTTCAATTTATGCCTTCTTTTTCATCAATTCTACCATTCATTGCTCTTTGTCATCATAGGTGACGAGTCACTGCTCCGCTGCAATTTCGAGTCCTTTCTTCACGGTAAATCACAGGGTCGACAGATCCCTCACTGATTTAAGACTCCTGATCTGTTTAAGTGAATCCTATTAGCATTCTCCTTCTACAAAAAGAAAACAAGGAGCCAGTTTGAGAGACAAAATACAATTTTTAAGTCTAACAGGTGTAACATCACCACTACCAGCTTGAATCAGTCAACCTGGATTAAATTAACAATCAATTAACAATCGAAGTCAAAAGAGATTTAAATCCCAAAGAGGGTGACGTAGATAAGTAATAATTCGAAAAAGGCAACAAACGTTGAAAGAATAGCTTCATCTCATACAAAAACCCAGCCTTTTTGTCGATGTACTACATTTTCACTTTGATGTTTAGTATTTCAAAGTACTTCTGTATTTTAGTGGACATACGTTTTTTGAGGCCCGATCATTTGGTCTCTCCAACTGCTGGTATCGTATCACATTTTAATTGTGGTAAATAATTTAATCGCTTTCCACAATTCTTAGCCTGTTGGAACTAATCAAATACAATATTGTCACATTTCAACAGTGTGCAAATCCGGCAGAAAGAAATCCATCACTTAGGAATTAAAGAAAACAAAAGCTTTTGTAGCCATATGACCTCAAAGAAAAGACGTCTCCTAGTGCACGATCTCCAATGCTGAAAAAATCGAGATTATTGTGAGCATTCTTTGAAATAGAACAGTGTTTGTCTCTTGGACAATATCGTAAGCAAGCATGTTGTTTTCTTGCAAAAAATCCTGTCAAAAATACTATTTAAAAAAGTAAGGATATGGTGATCCTTTCTCAACAAACATATCAGTTTTATTCACTCTTGACTTAGGGTCATATAATCATAAATGCATTAATAGTATGTAAGTATTATTATTTAAATAGCAATATACAATATAAAAAACATACAAAAGCTGTTTACAATTTTTTACGCCTGTTGTATCTGTTGTGTCTGTTGTATCTGTTGTATCTGTTGTGTCTGTTGTATCTGTTGTATCTGTTGTATCTGTTGTATCTGTTGTATCTGTTGTATCTGTTGTATCTGTTGTATCTGTTGTATCTGTTGTATCTGTTGTATCTGTTGTATCTGTTGTATCTGTTGTATCTGTTGTATCTGTTGTATCTGTTGTATCTGTTGTATCTGTTGTTTCTGTTGTACATTTGCTACATAATCCGTCTACATTTTACCCGTTAATTATGCAATAAGGATCCAGTGTTTTCTTCCAGAATAGGATTTTGCTAGCGACTGCTGGGAACTATGTTGTACACAATTTGAATCATTCAAGTAGAGGTCACTATTTCTTCCTAGCAAACTAAAGAGTCTGCCTCACAAAAGTTCAGACAAATGCATGAGTAAGGTGAACACAGGCACAAAGTATTTTTATACAGGATGCATTGTTGGGATTCATTGTATTCGGAAGGAGTGTCTGCTTACTTACTAATTTATCTATTTATTTACTTTCTGCCCATGAAGCTCTGTGGGGCTGAGGGCATCAACAAAGGTTTTCCATTGATCCCTGTTGTTGGCGAGTTGTTATAATAATGTCTAGGACTGACCCTGGCTTTTAATTTCACCTTCTACCGTTCTTCTTCATGTCTGGTTAGGTCTGCACAATCCCTCTGCCCCTCAGGTGTCCAGTAGAGAGCGACTCTTGGTATAACGTTTGGCTGCGTCCTCGAGACATGGTCAGTAAATCTCCATCTCCTTCTTAAACAGAGCATTAATACTCTCAGTTGCGCACTGTAGAATGAGGGTATACTTGGACATTTTGTAGGGGAAAGGATGCACAGAATCCTCCGCAGGCAGATTGCGTCAAAAGCTGATAGTCTTTTAGCATCAGCTTCTGTCATGTGCCAAAATTAAGATTCATACATCAAAGTGCCTCAGGACACAGCTATTCTACGACTTTGTTTGTTTGTTTTGGGTGCTGTATGGATCTCTTGATTTTATTCATTGATCGCCTCACATTTCTCACTTTGTTTGAATCTGCTTTTGTTATCATTTTCCTTACCTCCATTCTATCTTACAATACTTCCCAAATAGGTAGATTGTTCTGTGAGAGACAGATCAGTATCACAGGCCCTCACTGGATTGAGGTTGTTAACAGTTAACGTCATAGTTTAGGTCTTTTTCTGGCTCACGTTCCGCCCAATTTGCCCTCCATTTGCACACAGGCGGTCAATCTCCCCTTGGATTTGATAGTGTGTATGTGATATCAAAGAAAAGCCATGTTACACAATCAATGGACAAGTTAAACAGTGTTGATAGCATCACACAGCCTGATCAAACGCGTGTTTAGACTTGAAAATGTATGCTGCTGTGTTATCAACAGAATAAAAAAAATATTTTTAGAGGCTTTGATATGATTAAATATTTTGAAGGTAATTCCATGGTGCCTTAAGATCTTTCATAGGTTTTTTCTATAGCCATTGTCAAATTCTTTTTGAAAATCAATGTAATTCATATGAATCTTTCTTTGCTACTCTGTGCATTGTTCAATGATATTCTTCACAACAAACATCTGGTCTCTACAGCTTTTGTTTTGTGTAAATCCAGCTTAATCTTTTCTAAGCTCTTTTAAACAGATTACAAAATTCTGTTCATAAGTAACTTAACTAAAATTTTACTTGGGACTGCAAAAATTTAGTACCATTTGTTCCAGTCATTCACTACTCCTTTCTTGAAGCTTTTTTACTACCCTTTCCTTTGTTTCTATCAGATAGTACTTTGTCTTGCCCCTAAATCTTCTCAAAAAGGGCTTCAAGTACTGAGGCAGCTAACCAAGCGTCATTTTTAAACAAATCTGCACTCATAACATCCCTCCTTGGCTCTTTAACGTTCTTAGAATTTTAATTACTTTAATTATATTTTTCTTAATGTTGCTTGGAAATGCTTGGAAATGGATATCTAGCTCTTCTCTTGCATGGTTTATAATTGGTAGTTCGTCTGGCTCTGGTTTTTTGGAGGTTCCTGAAAATGTTCTACTCCTGTACCGTCTATGTCTTTCTCTGTAACTTTTTCTATTTGTCATTCATTAGCCCTGATGAATTTGACAAAATTTTCGTTTGTTATTTTGTTCAATACCTCATCGTCTCCTTTCTGTTCTTGATCTTCAAGATCATCTAAGTAATTTTGTATATATTTCCTTGCTGATCTTTTAAGTCTTTTCTTTATTTTGAATGTTTTTTTTGATATCTCTCTTTTGGTCTTTCAGACTTCGGCTCCAAAACCTTCGCACCACTCCTGTCCTTAATTTTCCTGCTGTATCCACTCTCACCTTTTCTAAACACGCTTGTATCATAGACACTTCTCTCTTGTTTGTCTGTCACCTTATCCAACTTGTTCCATGTTGTATCAATATGTTCTTTATCCTTCTCTTCGGCTACCAAACCTTGGGGGTCCTGAAATTTGTCCCCAAGTTCCAATAAAAATGCTGCCTTTAGACATGGCTCTTTCAGTTTCTTAATGTCCTATTTCCTCATATTCTTTGGGTTAAGTTTTTTGCTTTTCTAATTTCAGTTTTACTTTGGCAATAACGAGTTGATGGTCACTTCCAATATCAGAACATCTTTCCACTTTCACCTCTTGCAAAGCAAGTCGTTTATTGTTTGCATAGTAACGAAAACGTTTGTGATATCACAATGAGCAAGGGCTGTTCCCTTAATGGTGCCTCAGGAAGAGGGGAGTGGCAGAAAAGATGATCAGCGTTGTGAAGAGTCTGTACGTAGGAGGCCTAACCATGGTACAGTGCAGCGCTGGAAACTCTGCCGCATTTCCTGTGGCAGTGGGACTTCATCAATGGTCTGCCCTTAGCCCTTTCCTGTTCGCTATGGTCATGGACACAGTCATCTGCACAGTCAGGGAAGGGGTCCCGGATGAGCTTCTGTACGCAGACAACATTGCCATCTCAGCTGACTCTGAGGAAAAACTGCAAGAAAAGATCTGGATGTGGCAGGAGGAGGTGGAAACAAAGGGCTCGCCAGGAAGCAAAGGGCACTCCAGGAAGACGGAAGGGATGGTATCAGCAAAAGAATGGGGCCTTCGGGTAGCAGTGAAAGATCGGCATGACCAGATAATCAAGCAAGTGGACCAGCTCAATTATTTGGGAACAGTGGTGAATGAGACGGGAGGAAGTAGAGAAGAAGTGAAGGCAAGAGTGGACAAGGCGTGGGGAAAGGGGAGGGAGAGTATTGGTCTAGTATGTGACAAAAGGATAGCAATTAAGTTGAAAGTGAAGATCTATAAGACTGTGATCAAACCAGTTCTTTTGTATGGCATGGAAGCTTTAGCACTGAGGAGAGCAGAGGAACGGCTACTCGAGAGCACAGAAATAAGGATGCTGAGGTGGATCTGCAACATATCTCTAATGGAACATCGGACGAACGAGGATATCAGGAAATTCGCAAAGGTGGTGAACATCAAAGAAAAGAGAGGCAAGACTGAAGTGGTTGGGCCATGTAATTCGAATAGGGGAACAGAGTACAGTGAGGACGTCACTAGTAGCAAAGGTGGAAGGGACGAGAAGTAGAGGAAGGTAGAGGCTCCGCTGGAAGGATGTGGTCGAAAGAGACATGAAGAGCGTTGGGGCATGAAAAGGAATGTGACAAGATCGAGGTGAGTGCGAGCGACTTACCCGACATAACGTTGGACCAAGGCCAAAAGGAGAAGAAGGATGTTTATTCACGGGGATCTCCTTATCAAAAATGTGGTTATTTTGTGAATACCAATCGACACTAATTGGATTGTAATAAAATGCAAAACCATTGTCCTTGGATTAGATTAATCCTTTGTTTGAGTCATCCCGTCCCTCAAAATCCAACTCCACTTCCACGCAGTGAGGGATGGGCAACATCAAGGATGGCTAACGGAGCTCTGGTAAAACTATGAGGGCTAATCACCCCATGGTGGATGACAAAGATTACGACAACCACATTAAATCAAAATTCAAATCTAAACGAGATAGGAGCTGCTCTCACTGATCGAAGTCAAATGACGTTCAACAGGCAAACCGAAAGGACCTGTTCAACTGATAGAGTACCTAAGCTGAAATCTCGACAATCCCTAAAATTAGCAACCTACAATGTCCGCACTTTATCAAGACCAGGAAGACTTCACCAGCTTATAACTGGTTGTAAGACTTTTGACATAGACGTTATTGCCATCCAAGAACACCGATGGAAAACTAACGTAGAAACGACTACCTTAAAGTCAAATGGATATCACCTGATATTCAACACAGCAAATAAAAGGTCTCAAGGCGGAGTTGGAATTCTTGTCTCCAACAAAATTGCTAAAAACATTTCCAACATTAAAAGCATAAGTAATCGAATTCTACTTATCACCATCAATTGTAATCCCAAAATAACCATTGTATGTGCATATGCTCCCACAGAAGAAGCTTTCCCTACTGACAAAGATACTTTTTATGAAAACCTAAATGACTGTATACGTGATGTTCCTCTTCACAACTTTCTTGTCCTCATGGGCGATTTGAATGCCAGAGTAGGTTTTTCAAATACTCACATCAAGACTGTTGGAAGATATACTTTTCACAATGAAACGAATGACAACGGCAATAGACTAGTAGACATCTGTGAAGCAAACAACCTATGTCTTGCTACTACAAGAAAACCACATCCTGACAGCTACAAGTGGAGTTGGCAGCATCCAAATGGTAATAAGGCACAATTAGACCATATAGCACTAAGAGGGAAATGGATCAATTCTCTACGTAACTGTCGCTGTTACAACACAGTCGAAATTGATTCGGATCATCGTATTACAACTGCAATTGTCAAATTTAGCTTCCGCATGGTAAAGCAAACTGCAAAAGTACCCAGGTACAACCATAATGCTATTGCATCCAACAAAGTTATCAGAGAAAAATTCCAACTGGAGCTTTCCAACCGATTTGAGTCACTACCTATAGACGTAGAAGACTCTGTTCAATCCACCTATGATAAATTTGTAGCAATCCTCGATGAGACAGTGTCGAAATCTCTCCCAAAGAAAGAAAAGCAGATAAATAAACGATGGGTATCTAATCAAAGTACAGAGTTGATTGAACAACGCCGAATAGCACGTAAAAGATATCAAAATCACCGCAATCCAGATAACTATCGTGTCTGGAGAGAATCTGCTGAACAAGCAGATGCATCGCTTGCGAATGACAAAATCAGTAAAATCGAGCAAATGTGTATCGAAGCAGATGCAGCTAGTAAGAGAAATGATACTAGGGGACTATTCAATATTGTCAAAAAACTAACTGGCAAGAGTTCAAGTACATCCCCAAAGAATGTGAATAAACGGAATGGTGAACCGGCGACCTCAATTACCGAGCTGCTAGACGAATGGGCAGAATACTTTAAAGAACTTCTCAATATCAACTCAAACGACAATCCTGGTGTAATACTTCCAGCGGAACACGATCTAGCTATCAGCACAGATGCTTTTACCTTTGACGAAGTCTCGAAAGCAGTGAAACGATTGAAAATTGGTAAATCACCAGGAAATGATTCTAACGTCACTGCGGAAGCCCTAAAATACGGAGGAAATCAACTCACAGATTACCTATGCCAAATGTTCAACAAGGTCTTCGACCATCAAGAAGCACCAAAACAATGGAAAATGGGTATCATAATCCCAGTTCCCAAAAAACCATCGAAAAGCATGACTGATTTTAGAGGAATCTCTCTGATGTCTGTTGCTGCAAAAGTGTTCAACCGTGTTATTCTTAACAGAATATATTACGAAGTCTCATCACGCCTACGCCTATTCCAAGCAGGATTTCGGAAAGGTAAAAGCTGCATTGAACAAATTCATATCATCAGAAGAGTACTCGAACAGTTCCACCAGAAAAATTTACCAACTGTGATGACATTCATTGATTTCAAAAAGGCCTTCGATTCCATAAACAGAGAGACGATGTGGAAGATACTTCGAAACTTCGGAATTCCAGAGAAAATCGTCAACATCATCAGATGTTTGTACGACAATGGCACGTCAGCAGTTCGCATAGATGGAATTCTGAGCAAAGAATTTCCAATAACTACGGGGGTCCTACAGGGAGACACATTAGCTCCTTTCCTGTTCATCATCGTACTCGATTATGTACTGCAAAGTACTGAAGAGACAACAGGACTTGAAACACACCCGAATGATCTGCTTCCCGATCTCGACTTTGCAGATGATATTGTACTGCTAGACAAAGATGAAACAGAGGCAATAGAGCATTTTCTGACAGTAGAAACTTCAGCAAAAAGAGTTGGTTTGAATATTAACTATGGAAAGACTAAAGTTATGATTAGAGATGTTGTTGAACCAAGAACTGTGGTAAATGAAGGCAAAGTCTTAGTAGAAATCTCAGAGAACAAAAGTCTGGAAGTCGTCGATGACTTTAAATACCTTGGTGCCCACTTAGCTGACTGCCATACGGACTTAAAAAGACGAAAAGGATTGGCCTGGAGTCAGTTCTGGAAACTAGCAACAATCTGGAAATCAAAAGACATCTCCCTGGCAGTGAAGTTACACCTCTTCGATTCACTTATAGTCTCCATTATTTTCTACAACTCTGAAACATGGGTTACAACCAAAGCAATGAAGAAAGAAATCGACTCCTTTGGAACAAGTTGTTACCGGTTCATCCTTGGGATTAGAAGAATAGACAGAGTAAGAAACGATGAAATACTCAGACGTGTAAAGAGAGGTAATTAGAGCGATAAAATGTTCCAACGTCAGCTGAGATCGCTAGGGCATTGGATAAGGAAGGATGATATCATAAGTAGATTCGCTTTGTTCGAGCATTTCCAAGAAAGAAACCGACGAGGAAGACCTAGGCTAAACTTTATCAAGCACATACAAAATATCACCATGCTGACGCCTGAAGAACTTAGAAGAAGAGCCCTGGATAGAAGAGGATGGAGAAGAGATGTGGTCGGGAGGCTTGACTTACAACCTCCAGGCTGAAGTAAGTAAGTAAGTTGAGTCATCCCACGTCACGAAACTAGCAGTGAATTTCTTCCACCTAGTTTTAACCAATCAAATTGCTTGATTTCTGAGATAAATGTATCTTTAATTCGCTGAAAGAATGGAAAAATAAGCTGTAAAACTTCAGCTTTCAGCCTCATCCTCGATCAAGGTTTTGACAGATCTCGTTATGAAATAAAGTTGTGTCGGAAAACAAAGGGAATTGAAATTTGCTTCTCACACTTGCACCGACATAATTGATGTTTTCCTCGTAAAAAGTAAGTTTAACAGCAAGTAAGAAACTGACAAAAAATGTGACCTGGGCTTTGGCTTGACCTGCTGCGGATTCCTGAAAAGTCTGACACCTTGTGTGCAGCAAAGTCGTGCAAAGGAGCATGGGTTTGTCCTTTGTTTTTTTTGTGGATTTCATACTCGGGCCGTTAGCTAAACATCATGTCAGTTCGAGATAATAATAACCAATGCATATTCTATGTATTGAATTCTTCTCAGTATTGTAATGGACAATTAAAAAGAAAACATTGCATTGCGAATTTTGGCTGTTTTCAGTGATAATCATTTGTCTCCATTTAACACTTTCTAAGTGATTGAATGAAGGTAATTCATAAGGTTCATTTGTTAAAGTTGTAATGCTAAAAATAATTTACTCTTCACATACCGGTAAAAAATTTCTGAAGTTTTGAAATTATTTCCCAAACAAGATATTTTTCCGATCTTGATTGAAAGTGTGATTGGAAAAGGTGTTGTATGGTTATGAAATTGGATTTTCAGAAATTAAATAGCTGGTGAATGCACACGTTTACATTCAAAAGGGGTGAGTGACGAACCAGGCCTCTTCAAACGAAGTACTAACCCTTTGAGTGAATATCATTTAGCCTGTTAATTTGTTGATATCTACTTTACAATATTATGGCCGAGTCTATTGGTAATGATTTTATTGTAATTTTACTTGGTAAATCATTTTCAAGTTTTGAAAGACAGAATAATTGAAGCTGGGAGACCGTGCCTTGACATTGTACAGCCTTGTAAAGGAGGGTTTGTGCGCCATTTTATGACATCGTATGAAAGAATTGAATGGCTTTGTGGCTCAGACAATAATAACAAATAATATTGCTGGCCTTGTTTGTTCTTTATCCCGGGGAAAGGAGTATGGAACAAAACTGGTATGAGGATCTGAACAATTTTGAGAAAACCATCGAGAAAACATGGTCTCTCACAGGCGCAAATTCATGCAATGATTCAACCCAAAAGATTTGGTAGAAATAGAATTGATTTTGTGATGGGCAGTCAGAGGCAACCCTCTGTTGAGATTTTCAATGAGAAAGTGAAGAAATATAGGAAGACAATGCGAAGATTAATCGACGCTGCTTAATTTCTTGGGAAGCAAGAACTTTCTTTCACGAGGAGAACAAAGAGTCTAGGAATAGAGGTAATTATGCAGAGCTTCTAAAACTGATAGAACAAAACGAAGACAATTTAACAAGTCATTTTTCTAACGCTACTGTGTTTACTGGCATGTCTCCTCGAGTACAAAATGACCTAATATTTTGTATTGGACAGCGCATGACCAAGGAGACAATTTCCAAGCTCAATGAAGAGGATTTTGTAGCAATTGAGCTTGATGAAAGTCGAGACGTATCGAAGAAGGAACAACTATCTGTTGTAGCTGTAAGAGCTTTATCATGTCATGAGTCGTAAGCTTTTTCTGAGCTACGTTGATGTGTTCAAAAAAACCTTTTAGCTGATCCTTTTTGATAATTGTAAGGATTGCCTTACATGAAGAATACCAGTGAAGAATACATGAAAAATTCCAGTGAGCACCTAAGACGAACTCTCCGACAACACAACATTCAATGCTCCTTCTTCACTACATCAACCTTAAGAAAGATCCTCTCAGAACCAAAAGACCCAGCCCCACTTGAGGAGAGGAACAACGTAGTTTACAGACTACAATGTGAGGACTGTCCTGCCTCCTACAAAGGTGAATCAAGGCGTTCCTTGGGTCAAAGAGAAAAAGAACACAAGAGAGCTGTTCAGAAAGGTGACACCAAGAATCATGAAATAGCTTAACACTGTTGGACACAGGATCATATCTTTGACTGGGAAAATAAAAGAATAATAGACAAGGAAATCAACACAAGAACAAGAAAAATAAAAAAAAACAATCCATTCCCTGCAATGCAGCAATCACATCAACAGTATATCCTACACCCCTCCAGAAATATGATTTCCAGTACTAAAGAATGAAACACAACAAACACAACAAGCACAACATAGGTATCTCACCACTTCCCGAAACAACTCGAGCCCTGTCTACACGTACGTCCGCACTACCAAGGAATAAAACAGCCGTACCGAGTCATTTCAGTAGAATGACGATGGGAGAAGTATCTCTTGAAATGTAGCTCGTAAAAACTTACGACTCATGACATGATAAAGCTCTTACATCTATGGCTCCTCTGAGTCCATAAAGTTCAGAATTTTCAAAAGTATCTGTTGTATTTCGATACATTTCGAATTTCCATGTTTGTTAACGATTCGGTGAGTTTATTGATTGTAGTTCGAAGAGAAGTGCATAAGAAATAGCTCAGCTTGCTTTATCAAAGCTTGAGGGGTATAAAGCTGGGCACAAACTTGTTGCTAAGACATACGATGTTGGCTCTGTTATGTCTGGTGAAATGTCAGGAGTACCTGTTCGATCAGTTTTAGAAGCTCTGCATAATTACCTCTATTCCTAGACTCTTCGTTCTCCTCGTGAAAGAAAGTTCTTGCTTGCCAAGAAAATAAGCAGCGTCGATTAATCTTCGCATTGTCTTCCTATATTTCTTCACTTTCTCATTGAAAATC
This sequence comes from Morbakka virulenta, assembly GCA_003991215.1. Classification (NCBI taxonomy): domain Eukaryota; kingdom Metazoa; phylum Cnidaria; class Cubozoa; order Carybdeida; family Carukiidae; genus Morbakka; species Morbakka virulenta. Next base: position 1,056,798 of record RDPX01000113.1, on the reverse strand, counting down.
TCAACAGAGGGTTGGCTCTGACTGCCCATCACAAAATCAATTCTATTTCTACCAAATCTTTTGGGTTGAATCATTGCATGAATTTGCGACTGTGAGAGACCATGTTTTCTCGATGGTTTTCTCAAATTGTTCAAATCCTTGAAATACCCCAAAGCGTCCTTTATTCATGCTCATAAGCTTAATATTTTTCTTTTTTCAGAGTGTTTGCAAAATAAACTCCTGCAAACGATTTTTCTCCTTTTTAACTGGGCTTTCCTCATTCTTTTCTAGCCCTCCAAAACGCTCATTAAGCTTTCATCAATTTGTGAAACGTAGGCTTTCAGCTGCGTCCGAAACTCGTTGTAAATCGAATGCTTGGGACGGTTCACTCTATTTTAAGTGATTCTCTAGCATTTTTTGAAGACGTTAGTGATAATCAGCAGCCATGGGATGATGACACTGTGGATGCTGCAGAGTGCTGAGTTTTTATTTTTGCTTGAAGTTTTCCAAAGTATATTTTCTTACACATAAATATTATTTACTATTGTACAAACAAAGAGGTTTGACATCTCGTACTGTATTAAAAAGGTCAGAGACGTAGAAGGTATTAATTATTGCTAGATTGAGGACTGATGAGTCGTTTCATCAAGTTTGGCAGCAGTCTGTGATAAAAAATGTTGAGTTTGAATCGAAGCCTCCTCGAAAGAGAGTAGCATTTAAAGAAGGCTATTCTTTGAAATCGTTGATCATATTCTGCAGCAAATTGCAATAAGATTCAGTTCTCTGCAAGCTCTTTCCTTTGTCGAACCTCTTAATCCTGAAAGACTGGAGCAACATGGCAGAGATTTTCCGAAAGCTGCTTTTTCTTTGCTGTTAATAGTTCATGGTCGCCACTTTGACCATGTAAAGCTCGAGACAGAGCTTAGAACTTTTTATAGCTCTAAAGAGTTTTTGACTCTTTTTCCTTATGCCATTCCAGAGATGCTTTTCACGACAGGGTTATTTAAACCCATGCTGCAGGTGGCTAAACTCTGATTTTAACTATTGCTACAATTTCAGCCTCGGCAGAGCGTTCTTTCTTAGCATTAAAGCGAATCAACAGTGCCTACCGAAACACGATGAGCCACAATCGCTTGGCACCGCTGTCATTCTTTTCTATTGAGAAGAGTCTTCATTCGAATCTATATGCAAAAAAAATTTCATCAAGAAATTATTGATGTGTTTGCTTCCATTAAGGATCGGACAATTGACTTGATATATAAGTGAATTCTAAATTGTTTAAAGATTCAGCTTAAAAAATTATCTGACTTGATTTTCTAGCTCCATGCAAATTTGATTAAGTATTTTGTAATATTACATGTTTGTCATTGATATGTCTTGTTTGAATCAATGTGTTATTTTTTGCCGTGACCTTTATGCACGATATATATATATAT
>RDPX01000113.1:1039323-1055114 GCA_003991215.1 Morbakka virulenta | reverse complement strand
CTCTGACTGCCCATCACAAAATCAATTCTAGTTCTACCAAATCTTTTGGGTTGAATCATTGCATGAATTTGCGACTGTGAGAGACCATGTTTTCTCGATGGTTTTCTCAAATTGTTCAGATCCTTGAAATACCCCAAAGCGTCCTTTATTCATGCTCATAAGCTTAATATTTTTCTTTCTCAGAGTGTTTGCAAAATAAACTCCTGCAAACGATTTTTCTCCTTTTTAACTGGGCTTTCCTCATTCTTTTCTAGCCCTCCAAAACGCTCATTAAACTTTCATCAATTTGTGAAACGTAGGCTTTCAACTGCGTCCGAAACTCGTTGTAAATCGAATGCTTGGGACGGTTCACTCTATTTTAAGTGATTCTCTAGCATTTTTTGAAGACGTTAGTGATAATCAGCAGCCATGGGATGATGACACTGTGGATGCTGCAGAGTGCTGAGTTTTTATTTTTGCTTGAAGTTTTCCAAAGTATATTTTCTTACACATAAATATTATTTACTATTGTACAAACAAAGAGGTTTGACATCTCGTACTGTATTAAAAAGGTCAGAGACGTAGAAGGTATTAATTATTGCTAGATTGAGGACTGATGAGTCGTTTCATCAAGTTTGGCAGCAGTCTGTGATAAAAAATGTTGAGTTTGAATCGAAGCCTCCTCGAAAGAGAGTAGCATTTAAAGAAGGCTATTCTTTGAAATCGTTGATCATATTCTGCAGCAAATTGCAATAAGATTCAGTTCTCTGCAAGCTCTTTCCTTTGTCGAACCTCTTAATCCTGAAAGACTGGAGCAACATGGCAGAGATTTTCCGAAAGCTGCTTTTTCTTTGCTGTTAATAGTTCATGGTCGCCACTTTGACCATGTAAAGCTCGAGACAGAGCTTAGAACTTTTTATAGCTCTAAAGAGTTTTTGACTCTTTTTCCTTATGCCATTCCAGAGATGCTTTTCACGACAGGGTTATTTAAACCCATGCTGCAGGTGGCTAAACTCTGAGTTGATTTTAACTATTGCTACAATTTCAGCCTCGGCAGAGCGTTCTTTCTTAGCATTAAAGCGAATCAACAGTGCCTACCGAAACACGATGAGCCACAATCGCTTGGCACCGCTGTCATTCTTTTCTATTGAGAAGAGTCTTCATTCGAATCTATATGCAAAAAAAATTTCATCAAGAAATTATTGATGTGTTTGCTTCCATTAAGGATCGGACAATTGACTTGATATATAAGTGAATTCTAAATTGTTTAAAGATTCAGCTTAAAAAATTATCTGACTTGATTTTCTAGCTCCATGCAAATTTGATTAAGTATTTTGTAATATTACATGTTTGTCATTGATATGTCTTGTTTGAATCAATGTGTTATTTTTTGCCGTGACCTTTATGCACGATATATATATATATATATATATTTATATATATATATTTATATATATATATATATATATATTTATATATATTTATATATATATTTATATATTTATATATATATATATTTATATATATTTATATATATATTTATATATTTATATATATATATATTTATATATATTTATATATATATATATTTATATATTTATATATATATATATATATTTATNTTGATATATAAGTGAATTCTAAATTGTTTAAAGATTCAGCTTAAAAAATTATCTGACTTGATTTTCTAGCTCCATGCAAATTTGATTAAGTATTTTGTAATATTACATGTTTGTCATTGATATGTCTTGTTTGAATCAATGTGTTATTTTTTGCCGTGACCTTTATGCACGATATATATATATATATATATATTTATATATATATATTTATATATATATATATATATATATTTATATATATTTATATATATATTTATATATTTATATATATATATATTTATATATATTTATATATATATTTATATATTTATATATATATATATTTATATATATTTATATATATATATATTTATATATTTATATATATATATATATATTTATATATATGGCCCATTAGCTTTTACTACCGTAGCAATTTTCAGCTCTCCCTCAATAATCCTTCCCTACTTCCCCCTAACAGTGAATGACGAGAGTCACTCTACGCCACTGTTGAACACCAGCCTTCTTTCAGTAGTCAACAAATAAAAGAAATGTCTCTTGAATAGTCAATTCTTGAAGCTTTCTCGGCAAATGCCGGGGTATGAACGTAGTTTTCTCAACATCCCTTGAGTGAAGATCACTAATTCGTTGTAAAGATCCACGAAAAGCTAGTTCTCTTTCACCAAGACAAGAGGGCAAAAATAATTTGGAAATTTACAAAAGGAAAAGCCATTGCTTCGTATTAGAAAGGGAATTCGGCCAAGGAATTCCTCGCTGCCAAAATAAAAGTCTCTTGAAAGGGCACCGTCTGGGCTCCGGTCACTGGAGGGAAAATGCGTTAAAAGCAACAAAGAACATTTTATTGGAAGACTGCTGAAGATACAATTGACGACATTTCTAAAGCATTTGTTTGAGTCTTTGTGTTGTGGAAATTCCCGGAATCCTTTCAATAAAAAAAACAAATGACCGCATTTGGTGTATTATACTGTAAGTGACTTTCTCTTGAGTGAAGATATCTTAAGAGATGCTTGGAATATAGATTTATCCAGATCAGAGAGGTCTGGTGAAAGTGAAGCTGTAGGTTGAGGACCAACTTGTTCTTTGTGAGAGTAGTAGCATCTTTTTCAGGTAGAACTAGCTTTTTAACAACAATATCAAACAACATCAGTCCACATGTTCCTGTTTCTTTGTCCTTCTGCTCCTTTTCTCTTCCTTTCTGAGCATCAGCTTTGTTTTGGTAGAAAGACATATCCTCTTCGATTCTCTACTGTGGTTTTCTTACTAGCACTTGTGGAAGTCTAGTCTAAAGCCTTTAATTATTGTCAGGATTTTATTTCACAAACTGGGTACAGTATTTTGGATCTGAGGGACTTGATTGTGCCATCTCGCCCACTCCCAACATCATATTACTTTCAACCCTGACCTTTTACGAATAGTGTATTTCTTAATGTAAGAAGTGTGTCCTTATACATACATATATATATATTTATATATATAATTACTTCAAAATAAGATCAACTCTTCAATGTTATTAACTTAGAAATTGTTATTACCGGTTACAAACATTTGACTGATGAGTTGCAAGTCGCAACGAAATATTCCAGTGACAAGTTAATAAATATTCCGATTTGTTTCTTTGTTGGTATATATATATATAAGTAATTTTTGTGAAACATTTTTATTTCTATATTTTACATTTATATTTGTCACTACTCTACATGTAGATAGAGGGAAAACCAGTTTAGCTAATCTCCAAACAAAAATCTGTGGTGATCAGAACGTCTGTTGTTTTAAATGTTCCAAACCTTTCGACCACAAAGTCGCTTTTATAAATAACTGGCGCTTGGCGTCTTTAATAAATTCATTTTCTATTTTAGTGCTTGAAAAAAACCCCAAGTAATTTAAAGATCCAGCTATATGATTCAATTTTGTAATAATTTATCCCTCACCTTACAAGAATTCGCCCTATTAAAACCAACGTTGTAACCAGCCAAGAGGCTATTAGAACGTAAGAACAAACATTTTCGTAAGTTATGTATTTATTTGTTTATCTATTCATTTTTTTATTTATTTTAGTAATATCTATGCAAGAATTCAACCCTGTTAAAAATGAATTTCTCTTTGTTAGTCATGAGTGTCATGACGTCAAAATACGCAACAATGTACAGGGAACTCGTAAATCTAAATATGCTAAAAGCTGCGATATGGTTTGTTATCTTAACACAAAATTTATTATAAATAGAATAATGTAGGGCCTAAAATATCATTACAAAGTACAATGGACAAGAGGAAAGTTTAATATTTACTGGGCCCATGCAGGCTGGTACGCTGAATTTATCATTACAATATACAATGGTACACAAAGCTTCATTTCGACAACGACAAGAGACAGGGCAAATTCTACGTTTTCCAAAAAAAATCCGTTGTGTATATACAACATTTTTTTGAAAATCCAAAAATAGCAAAGTCTCTATACATTGATGGTAAAACGGTAAAACATTGATTTTAAATGTTACAGACGATTTTTTGACAGTAAGGAAACCAACTGACATCATATTGCAAAGCTTGCACAAGATACTGTTACGTAGAAACGGGTTGTCCCCCATTGCTTCTCAACGGTTAGGTTAACAAGTCCGAAGGGTTGATTGGTAAAGTGCATTTTGGAAATATTCTATTTTTCTAACAGAAAGACACAATGTATTAGACGTCGTGGAGTAATGGTTCGTGGAGTTACACCGTAACCAAGAGGTTCCTGGTTCGATTCCCCAAGCAGGTGTAAAGGATTTGGAGTTTTATAAAAGAAAAATCCATTGGTTAGTTTCAAGAGAAGAGTCCGGTCAAAAAAATTCCTAATTGCCACATCCCTCTGAAGGGCATCGTCTTAGCTCGAATTATTGGAGAAAATGACCAAATTCTTTGCCTCTTTTTAGCACTTACATGCTGTTCCCTCAGGTTTTCTATAATTATAAAACTTGGAGTGCCACCATGTCATTAAAATGACAAACGTGTCTTATTTTCTGTCAATATTTAGAGCAAAACACCTATCACGCAAGAAAGTGTCAAATAAAAATCCATCAAAATCGAAAAGATGCGTTCGAACCCAGTTATGTACACACATATTTTTCACTTTTTTTGTAATTCCAAATTCTTTCCATGTATATATAAATTTTAATTTCCTTGCCCTATTTTGTCTTGGATCAAATGATCTGACCTTGGGAGGAAAGTCGTCGTTTTGTGAGTGATTCAGCTCTACATGTGTGGAAAAGAACGGAGCACACAAGTGAAAGGATTATAAGTTTAAATCAATCCTATGACTTAGGATTTTCAAAAAGGGGTGGGATTTTGGCTATAGTCAGATATTTTGGATGAAAGGGTCCTTCATAGAAAATACGTCTGAAGAAACTTATCTGGCTATCAGTATCTAACTTGTAGAAGAGACGTGCACTTGAAAAGGTTTATCATTAAAATTTAAAGAAACTTTCACACCAAAAGAAATTGTTATCTAAAATATACTAAACCTAGCAGCTTCCTTTTAAGAGGCCCACCCTAGACTGGGAAACATGTCACTTTTTGCCAGATTTGAGATAGAGCCTTCATAGCTTAAATGCTGATGTGCCAAAAAATTGCAGTTGATTTTTTCCAAAGCGCAACATTGCACAAAAAAAATCAAATTCAAAGAATGGTTTTCTTTCTTTGGGTTTTCTCCACAGAACTACAAGGCCTGGAAGGCTGGCAGCATCGATCCATACGAAACTGAAATAATACATACAATGCTTCCTATGACTTCAGTGAAAAGTGTTCCAGTTTTAAAGTACAATGTCAAGGGTACATATCAAATACTCTGAATAAGGATGAGAACAGATGTACCATTTTTTATACAGGAGTACATCAGCCGAGGTATGATATGGCTGCAAAAAAGTAATCTGTTAGAGAAAGAGCGCTGACAGATCAAGTGGTAGGTCATGTGACCGTAATAGCTACAGGCACTGGTTTGAACCCAGTTCAGACGACACAGATTTTTCACTCTAACCATTTCAAAGTCTGGAAAAAAGTGATGTATTTTTTAGTTTAAAGGGAAGAATTGAAATTTCACGGTATGTGAAGGTTTTCTTCAGTAAAATTAATAATTCGGTTTGAGTCTTTAATATGAATGTTATATCAAAGATCTTAAGAAGAGAAAATTACAATAGTATATGTACATGAAAATGTCAGTAAAGTAATGGATTCTTTATTAGATCTCCAATACCATTTTCACTATTTGGTATCCGTTCATACCATACACATAATGCTAAGTGGTTTCTTTTATCTTCTTTTAGTTTTAAGGGTCTTGAACGTAAAATCCCCTTCTCTACTCTAATCTAATAATCCTCTATTTTCTGAGCAAACATAGTAAATTGCATGTATCTACGAATACAAATGATAGCTGCCAATGATACCTTGGAATCCAAGCCTTAACAAAAGGAATCACGGGGTTATATAAACAAATAAATACGAGGAAATGCAATGCATAGTTGGTAACCTCTGTTCTGTGGAGTTCCTTTTGTTAGAAATCAATATTTAGTTTTCAGTCCTAATATTAGAATGAACAGTTCTTGTTCCTTACAACACCTGCTTCTATACTACTTGTGATAGCTTTAAACATTTGATTCATGCGACTATCGGAGTCAAGTGTCCAACTGAAGTCAGCAAGCAACGTGTTGTTTTATAATCAGGACCTGACACCAAGTAATAAATTTGTTATCTGGAGTATTTGTGTTTGGAAGGTTAGAGATACAATTTATATCCGAAAGAAATAACTTAGATATTGACGATTGAAAGGTAATTATATATTTTTTGCTATTATGTAACTATCTAACATAAAAGTGTTGTCAAAATCGTTATCAAAACAATTTGACTTGACAGAACAAGCTTTATTGGAGATGAGGTTTGTATGGACAGTGCAATCTACTTCAGCACCATTAGTTTTCACTCATACTCTTTACTTCCTATTTTTAACTAGCCTTATTTGAATGTTTTCCTGATGAAGCTATGTCTTATATTAGAAATATTTATTTTCGTGCCATCTAATCATCATTATAAAATTAATTTAGATCTTGTGTTATATTATACTTAGAATCAGCAATTGCTAGTGTGTTGTAAAACGTTTTGCAGTGGTGTTCTATATGGATTTTAATTACCTTAACCATGTGTCAAAGAATAAAGAAATGATATTATTGTTGCAGATTGAGATGTGTAAGACGCATTTCATCTTTGTCAAGAAACTTTAATTTCTCAAGATTTACACTTATAAAATACATTTTGCTTCGATAAGAATTTTTGTTATCATGTGCTGCAGGAGGCATACCATTTCATTAAATTTTCATTATCTGTAAAAGAAAAACATCTCTATTCCCTGTTACCTCTGATTTGGGATTTCTTCCCTTTTCTAAGTATGGAACAGTTCAATAGTTCGAATATTCCAACAAATTTACTACCTTTCGATATGTAAATACTATTATCATAAGAAGTGAACGGTAATGGTTTTTTTTTATTTGGGGAAATTATTTGAACTTTTGTTTTCTGCTATTCTTGACCTATCATGACCAAATTTGAATGTACCATAACAAATCATATCACGTTTTCAACATCAATGCTTATATTACCTTTCTTTACATTAATATCATATTTCAATATAGTATTTATAAAAACTGTACCGCTGGTAGAAATTATGTTTATTTCCAATTTCTTATCTAAAGTACTTAATTGTTGGTTTAGTTGCTTGCGTCGCAGCTAGCTCGAGAAAAAAACGATTGTGGTTCAATTAATTCTAGTTAATCATATACAAATTAAAATGTGTATTCTATTTTTTTGTAAAATAAGAAAATGAGACGTATTAAACTCTACGGATATATACTTCTTAAACTAACAACTATTCGTACATCTCATCTGTATCGTATTCTGTTTTCTTTTCCCCACGCCTTCTATGCGCATGTGTATCTTACAATAACAACACAACATCTTCCCCTCTGTCATACAATACGTCAACCTGAGATAAAATACTAAAAAGCAGTAATATGTTCAATTTTTGCGCCATTCTGAGACGGGTCTCCTTGTGCGTTTTAGGTACGTTTTTCTCTCAAACAGTATGTTCTCACCCTGGTTTCTCGCTGTCTCTTCCGTCAGATTTTCAGTCTCCTCTCGCAACTCATCCTCATCCCACATGTCCTCCCTCGCACTCTTAAACCTAGGTAACTCTGCAGTCATATGAAACTTTTCTTCACGAGAGCGTATCAGCGTATCTTTGATACTAGGGTGCAGCATACGGGGAGATTTTTTGCTACCTGAGGAACGGAAACCCCAAATTTTTTCAAACAATTCCCCGATGAATTCCCGGGGAATTTTATAATATAAAAACAGGCTAAGTTCTACAACTTCTTACTACATACAATTAGGAAATGCATGTAAAAGAAATAATGCAATGATCTCCAGAGAATTTGACTTTATTTCTTATGAGTCTGACGCATGAAAATGAGAGCATCTACAGTGTCATCATTTACCTGATTTCTGATCTTAGTAAAAAGTCCCACAGCTGAAAATGCTCTTTCAGCTTCAAGACTAGTAGGCGTAATGGTTTTCAATGCTCTAAAAAGTTTGTCTAAGTTTTTAAGTCTCTACAAGTTTCATATAAGTTGATTTCCTTTTTGATGATTTGAGTGCTTACATCTTCAATGGCAGCAGGACCTGGGTGCTCATCCTCTTCCTTTGGTACTCGAGCCACCAACTTTGATTTGCTTAGGACATTTTTTACACTGGGCTGTTTCTTGCTCTTGGTTGCAGAGAAAATAATTCTACACATCCCATTTCCTTTTGACATTAATATCTTCGAAGTCCGTCATTTGAAGGTGAGTCATGACTGCTTAAACTTCTAGTTTTTGAATTAATTTTGCAATATCATCGACGTGATTTGACAAGCTTTTGTTTTTTTTATGAATTTCGTCATGCACAAACAGCGTTTCCAGATTATTTACATTACAATTTATTCACTTTTGAAAAAAACCCAAATTTTATGTAATACTTAATTTCCCCGGGAAATTTCAGAAAAATCCCGGGGAACGGTTTTTTCTAAATTCCCTAGGGAATTTGAGACGGGGGAAACCCGGGTAATACACCCGGGTAATACACCCGGGTACTACACTCGGGTATTTAATACCCAATATTTGTTATTTCTCTATCAATAATTCCATTAATATTTTTTCGTTATCAGACGTGATGTACTAGCCTGACCAGTGGACGAAAATGTAAACACTGTTAATATGATATTTATACCAAAAAGGAGAAAAAGTGAGTTCAGTACGGTTTTATGAAACAATGGCCGGTATTTTGATGAGGGCTTCAGGTAAAAAAAAATAATTTCGCTGACAACTAATCAAAGTATTCAGTAATACTAAGGATGTATATAACATTTCTAAATCTCCTTAACTTAAAAGTTAGCATTTCCATTGCCTGATGAATTTATGTAATATTTTATTTTTACTAATATAGGAGATTACATATGATTTAGATTTCATTGTTTTGTTAATAAATATGCTTAAAGACTACAATTTTCTTAGCTCGATCGAAAAATCAATTTGATTGAAGCAATCCTTTAAAGTTTATAATAGGCTTCTTTAACCAAAAAAAGTGTTTTCCATTTTAACCTAACATCAGAAAATAACTTTGAGATTTACAGAAAATTTATGTTAATTTATGCTGATTTCTTACGGAAAACTAAACTGTAGCTTACGTTGGGGCACAACAACGTGAGCCTCGCTAACAATTTTGTCTGGCCTTGATTTACTTTCAATGGACTCAGATCCCCCAAATTGCCTTCATTGGTTTACAGATCAGGTCACCTGAAGAAATCGTATACCCGAAAAACTGAAAATTAATTAATTTAAGCCGGATAGTAAAATAATGCAAACTAATAGACATAGTTATGGAATGCATTTTACGAAAGTAGAGAGAATTTGCAAATGTAGAAAAATAAAAAAGATGTATGCATCGAACTAGGTTCTAATTGGTGTCTATGGTTACCATGACCACTACCACATTAAGTCTCGACAACACGCTCTTGACCAGTTTATTTTACGGCCATGATTCACATTCAAACGTCATGCTTTATCCAGGTTTTTATCGTTGGGGATCTCATTCCAGTCATTCATGCATAAGGAATGAGCCTCTCGCTGAACGACAACTTCCCTTCCAAGGCCAGATCAACAGGTTCCAACAAACACAGACAGCAAGGACATTTTCAAAACAGTACAGACGCAGGCTTGAAAATTGAGGAAATTAAAAAATAAATCAAAGGAAGGTACAGTCAAGTGAAAGTTATTGTTACAAAATGAACTGGCAAAGGGCGGAGTGCCTATACTTAGGTAGTACAGCATGTAGCCATGATAATTGCAGGTACTGATTCGTTCTCAGTTCAGGGCAGATGTATTTTTCATCTTTCTACAGTTCAATTTATTCGTTATTTACGCAACCCTAAAATAAGTAAAATGGTGCTCAGCATGAATCTGCCAGGGAGGAGGAAGAGAGGAAGACCAAGGAGAGCCTACATGGATCCAATGGAAGAGGGCAGGAGGGGGTTGGGGGTGAGAAGAGAAGGCGCTGCTGACCGCATAAAATGGAGGCGTCTTATCAGTTGTGGCAACCCCAAACAGAGAGCAGCCGAAAGATGAAGAAGAAGAGTGCTCAAAATTCAATGACTACGAGGGATACAGAACATTTTCCCAGCAAAATTGTTATTTTACCTGCAAATATTTTAGATTAACAGATTTTTTTTGAGAGCTTTTATCCCTCAGGAGAATCCCCATTACAATACAAAAAAGTTTCGAGCCGCTTTAAGGCTTTTAAATCAATTAACTGGCTTTTTTTATCAAAGTTACGGCATTCCTTCACAATATACCCGAGATGCCACATACTTTTTAGATAATTGTTTGGTAAATATATAACAGATGGTTGATCAATTTAAAAACTAGAGTCAAAAAGGAGCTGGTATGCCTGTTTCTCTCCAGGCATTGCGAATTTCTCTTTTTCTTAAGGAGGACTTAGAGGGGGTAGAGGACACGCCTTCTATTCTTTTCGGAAGAGAGAAATGGCTTCTATTTATGCACGCCTTTTATTTAGGGGCGGCTTATATTAAAGGATGACTATTATCTAAAGACGGCTTTTACTTAAGCAAAGCTTAGATTTAAGGGCTGCTTATACTTAGTACGGCTTTTATTCAAGGTCTTCTCGTTTAATTTTGAAACCATTTTATTGTTAATGTTTGATGCAGTAAAAGAACACTAGTAAATCCATGAGACAAAAACAGAAATACTTTAAATTAAGGGGTTCATTTGGTTGTTGAGACTTGGAAGAAAATCGACTAATGTAATATCAAGAAATGCTTCGATATGTGTAGGGTAACTACCAGTGACCTTCACAAAATTAATTGTCTCGAAGAGGGCCAACCAACTGAGAAAACAAGATACCTCTCTAGATAGGATCAGGTTTTTACCAAGGCCAATGAAAAACGATAGTGAAATATATTAACCAGAGAATGTAAACAAATCAATATAACTTTCGAAAAAGTACTCTGGGCTTTAATGACAATATAATTTACCGACTGAGCTATTTGGATTACCTTTTCAGTTAGATCATTTTTGTAACCTTATTTTTTACAATGTGCTGTGTCAGCTTCCATCGCAGTTCATTCCAAAGCAGTCACATCAGCAGACTGTCAGGGTAGAAAGAGATCACTTTAATTTTCTAGCAATAACCTTCTGAAATCGATTTCTTCTTAGCTTCACCTGGCCAGTACAACTAAAAGCTAAACGTAAGTTCAACTCAATTTAACGTAAGCTTATGAATTCTTCACCTGGTGCAGAATATTGTTATTTGAAACTATAGAAATAGAGATTCAACTCATTTTGCATGTACCTGAAATGTTTTGAAAAGTAGCCATTCAAACATTTTGAAATTTTCCTCTATTCACAGGTGTGATGGTCAATATTTCATCGCGTATTTTAATCAAAATATAAAGAGGATAGTTCCCTGTCATTTTCTTTCTATTACCAAATATAAGTTAGGACACCATCTATTTAATTTTTCAATTTCTCTGAAAAGAAATTAATTAGACAGGAAAACTAAAACACTGACATTGGTAGATTGCATCCATCTCGACCTGATTAAAAACTCTGATTTTTGCCTTCCCATTGTCTTTCCAGAATTATAATTTTAATGCTATATACTGTAGTAGTAGCTCCTAAATCATTCAGAGATCAACGTGGCATAGTGGTTAGGGATAAGTTATATACTGATTTTAGAAAATGCCAATAGAAGTGTATGGCAAAGTTGATCACTCGCTAGATGGTGGTGGTCATACTCCATATCAAACCCTGCAGTGGCTTATGTAGAGTAGCTCAAGTATGATTTGGATCGAAGGAAAAAAGTAAAGAAATTTGAAATCATACAACAGAGAAGGTAATCCACAGTAGATTAAGTACAAAAATGTGCAGTAAAACCTGACATTAGAGACAATTAAAAGACAATTATAGTTTTATTACAGTACAATATGGATAGCTGGGCTGGTGGAATAGCTAATCAAAATTAGTATTCACGGGGAAACGGATCTCTTGCGTACGCAACATATATAATCAATCTTAATACACTCAACCACATGCAGGGAATGTAAGCTAAATTTCTAGCTTTAACAGGACCAGGATTTTGAATTTCACTCAAAACATTGTATTCTTTGACCAACTGCTCTTTCATTTTACCGATCATATATCTTAAATTAGTTCATCTAAAACTGTTGTAGAGGTGCTTTGTGTTCTATATCTGGGTTATAAAGAGTACTTCACAGCCAATATTTTACTTGATAGTTATCTTTATATTACCAATCAAAGAATGAATCTCGAGTAATTGTAAAAGGTCTTGAGTAAGCTCATATGAATGATGTCCTAAAAATCAGGACGATGCTGAAAAGGCAAAGGGGGTTATACCCCTAGGAAATTTATAGGTTGAAAAATATCTTTTGTATGAAAAAGAAATATACAAGCTAGTGTCTGTGTTATGATTGCCTTGTATCAAGTAGCCAATTTCATCAGAAATGGAGCACATGATTCATCTGGTACTGTCAGCTACTTCGGTATTGTCTCTATAAAATTAAATCAAGAGAAATGCTGTCGCCCCCTTTAAATAATCGTTTTGGTTTACCCCCTTACCATAGTGAGCCTGCTTCGTCACAGCGTAAAATGTGCTTGGAACAAAAAGTTATGTAACACTTGCCTAAAATTATTTCATCCAAATTTTTTCTTTCTGTTTTGTTTGCATAAGCCTATGTAATTTAGGTCATGAACAAAAGTTTAAGACCAAACACAGAATAGCTGAAATAGGGCAAAAAAAGACCCTGACGGTCGTTCGAAATGCCCAAATCATAGCCCCACGCAGTCAAAAGTTGAAGGAATGCAGCACTGCGAAGAAATTGAGTGTCAGCAAGTCAGCTGTGTATCAGGCGATCGTCAAGTAGGAACATTTAGGAACCAACGAGGATCAGAAGAGAAGTGGAAGACCCAGATGCACCATCAAGCACGAAGACATCTTGATAAAAAGGAAGGTCGTTAGGTCTCCAACAAGTTCCATGAAGAAAATCAGGGCAGAACTGCTGCGGAAAGGATGCAAAGTGAGTCATGTGACAGTATCTCGTCGTCTATCGAAAACATTTCAGTTGAAATCCTGCAAACGGGCAAGAAAACCGAGGCTTACACCTACGATGAAAGCCAAGGGCTTGGCATTTGCATTGAAACATATTCCAATCGATGACGGAAAAGTGGGGCAAGGTATTATTCTCAGATGAGTCTACCCTTCAAAAGTTCGCAGTGCACAGGCGCTACGTCAGGAGACCAGCCGGCAAGCGATATGATGATAAATATACGATATCAACGATAAAACATTTCCCAAGTCAGATTATTAGGGGGTCAATGTTCAAGAATGGGGTAGGTGGTCTCTACTTTTTGACCACAGGAACCACTATGAAAATATGTCGAGTTGTTGTCAGACATCACAAGGAAGTCCATAACTAAATATTGTCATTCCAGATGGAGCACCATGACACCGTTCCAAAGTTGCAACCAAGTTTCTGGCTGCGAATATGGCTGCGAACAAAGTGTTCAAGTTGCCGGGAAATAGCCCTGACCTCAACCCAATTAAAAATTTGTGGACGGTATTGAAGGATAAGTGTTGGAACAACAACCGTCAAGTGCTCCGGAGTTGGTCAGAGTGATACAAGACGTCTGGGCTAGAAAAATCTCAAAGAAATAATGCCAAAGTTTAATAGACAGTATGACGAGGTGCATGGAGGCTGTAATCAGAAACAAGGGAGGTCATACAAAATAATGAATTTTGGTCAATTGAATGATCATGGATAGCAAAATTGCATATGGTGACATATTTTTTCGTGCTATATGAAGATGTTATGAGAAATAAAAGTAATTGTTCTGTTTACATGCGATGATATTGTCATTTTCGTGAAATTTTGAGCCTGGTCTTAAACTTATGTTAATGACTGTACCCGTTTTGAGAGTTTTCCCATATCAAAGAGCAAGTTATTTGAAAACGTGATTGAAAACCAGAATGGACGAATTGGAATGAAATTCCCCCTGTTTTAGGTCTTAACATGCTAATAAAGTGTTGTATCATGTTGGTCGACTTCAGTCTATTATATATATATATATTATATATTATATATTATATATTGGATTTTTCTCTGACAGACGTTTCTCACTAATTCTTAACACAAATCAGATTCAACACCAGCTTTCATACAGGTTTATTGCTATAAATTTAAGAGCTTTATCATGTGATAAATCGTAAGCTTTTTCTCAGCGTTTTTGCTCGGATTGTGTCTGCTTCATTTTTGGGAAGGTCTTTTACTGCTGCTTCCACTATCGAGACAATCTCCTTTGTAGGAATGATTTTGGGAGTTACAAAAAAGTTCAAACCTTTCACAAGAAGGGATTTCTCAGTTGATGACAGTGTCCGACTAGAGGAGCCGTGGCTTAATGGTTAGTGCAACTAGCCATTAAGCCACGGCTAAGGAATTTAGGGTTCGATTCCCCGAGTGGGCGACTTTGGAAATTTCTAAAAGGAAAATTCATTGGTTGGGGTCAGGAAGGGCATCCGGCCAAGAAATTCCTCACTACCAAATCCAAGCCCCTGTGAAGGGCACCATCTGAGCCCCAGTTACTGGGGGAAAATGACGTTAAAACAAAAAAAAGGTGTCCGATTAGACAGGTTACAACTTCTTTGAGTGTCTTGCCCTGGTTGAGGGTAGTCTTTGTTTGAAAGTTGTCACCAACACCAAAACCCAGAGACAAGTTTAATTGGATAAACTGTCTAACCTCTCTGCTGTTCCCATCCTTGCAGCAGTTGTACCCAATACACAGAGAAGTTCCAGCAACTCCAGAAAAGACAATTTTGGGATATCTTTTCATCTAGATAAAAAATAATGCAATTTCGAAAAACAAATAGTTGTATTTTGAGGGAAGAGTTTGGTATTTAAATCACAGCCTTGCTACAAAACAAAACTAAAAAATCAGGATATAATTTTTGCTATTCCAAATGATAATATGTAGTGAAAGAAACAATACTTTTTTAATCCAAGTTGCTTAGAAATCTCCATTATAAAGAGTTTAGGACACAAATATTAATATTGATGTCGATGAATAATTCTCAGAAGTCCAGGTTCAAAAATTTCCAACAGAGTTGTTTTCACCAAATTTCACAAAAGATTAGATTTATCTTTTGAGAACCTAAATCTTGATTAATTAAAAATATTTTCAGTCGATTCGATTACTGTTCTTGCATTTGTAAGGATTATGGAAAAATATAAATTCAGGGAGATATTATGCTTGTAGATACGTATATATTTTTATATGTTGGATTATCTGATTTCTTATGGATTGTTCCAATGGATTTTAAGGGCTAGTTGGATTGACAGACAGTTGATATCAGAAAAAAAGATAGGGAGCGAGAGGGTGTGAACGTTTTGGAAAATAAAAAAAAGAAGCAAAGTTAATCATATTGATCAAGAAAGGAGATCTCAGCTCCTGCTCAAACTGCAGAGTCATGACAACACTTTGCATCTCAAGAAGAATAATTGACGGAATCTTGCTAGACAGGATGGCAGATGTCGAGCTGGGGTCAAGA
>RDPX01000113.1:1015072-1026266 GCA_003991215.1 Morbakka virulenta | reverse complement strand
GGGTGTGTGTGTGTGAGTGAAAGAGAGAGAGAGAGAGAGAGAGAGAGAGAGACAGAGACAGAGACAGAGACAGAGACAGAGACAGAGAGACAGAGAGACAGAGACAGAGAGACAGAGAGAGAGAGACAGAGGGAAAGAGAGAGAGACAGAGAGAAAGAGAGAGAGACAGAGAGAAATAATATGGATATTTCTTGGAATAACAGAAGAATCAGCCATAATAAAAGGTAAGGAAGAATAAACGGAATAATTGCAACAGAGAACACCTTGTTTTTAGATACAATTAGCATACAATTAGCATACAATACAATTATATCGTAACAGTGTGTATGGTTGAGTATAAATTGAGCAAAAATATTGTTTCTCGATATCTATTGCAGGTTTGTACTCATAAATAGGTATTTAAACAAAATGATTGTAATTTTTATGCAAGTCAAAAAATCTCCAAGTCCTCATAACTTTTTTTATCGTTTCATTTCCTATCAACCTAAGGAATACTTATGAAAAAAAAAATTTAGTCACCAGTTGGCTTTAAAAAATCGAATAAAGTAAATAGAGCATTCCAAGCAAAATAGATAAATAAATTTAGAATAGAAAAAACACATTCTAAACTTTTTACTTACCCTCTAAGTTTAGGATGTGTCGCACAGAAAAACATGAAAGTTATACTCAAAACACCATTTTTAGCTTGGCAGTCAACTAAGGCAACTTGCAGCAGAATGAAATCATTCTGCAAGAGAAATATACTAGTTTTAGAATGATGAATGAGGTGAAATAAAAGCTATTTGGTGAAATAAAAATGTGAAGTAGTGTATTGTTTTGCAAAATCCCAATTTTAAGAACGCTAAAAAAGATTTTTTTTAGGAGACAGTTACTGAAAAGACTAGGTACAGCTGTAGTGTGGACTTCCGTGTAGACAGGGGTCGAGTTGTTTCGAGGAATGGCGTCATGCATTTGTTGTGTTTTACGTGTTGTATTTCTTTCTTTAATGCTTGAAGCCATATTTCTGGAAGGGTGTAGGATATATTGTTGATGTGATTGCTGTGCTGTAGGGAATGGATTTTTTCTTTTATTTTCCTTGTTGTTGTGTTGATTTCATTGTCTAAAATTCTTTTATTTTCCCAGTCAGCCTGACGATGGGAGAAGTATCTCTCGAAACGTAGCTTAGAGAAAGATTACGACTCGAGACATGATAAAGCTCTTACATCTATTAATCATTTACTGGTTATTGTATTTAGAAGGCAAAAACAAGTTAAAAACCCAACAAAACCAACATGAAAAACATTAATCTAAATTTTAGACATAATGATTTTGTTTGGTAACTGTTAAATAGACAGAAAAATGCACTCAGTGGTCATTGCTAGCTGATATTACAGTATCCGTTAGATGTTCAAATGAAAAAACTTCAAATAATATTGGATCTGTTTTCAGTATCTTTGAATCAGGGCTTGCTTGGAGCTTATTTGATGTATTATTCAGTCCTACACCAAGCTTTAAACTTGATCATGTAGTCTTTGATGTTTTAGTTATGAGCATAGGAAATAAGGTAGTTTTTACCGCAGATGAAGTTTCCAATAAAGGCTAGAAACTTGCAAGCCAAGTAAATCTTCTGCATATTTTTCGAGCTGTCTGCAAAATGCAAATTCTGGAGAATTTTAGGCAAACCATTACTAATTGCATTGTGTTAAATTTCATTTGTAATGAAGGTAGCAGGCCTTAATAATACTCGGCATTGGTAGGCAAGTTTCAAATCCTTATGGTAAAGTTCCTGCATAGGAAAGCCTTCATTTGAATAACAATTACTAAAATTTTTTCTCTGTTATTCTGAGCATAAATAGTAGACTGAGAAACAATACTTTCGAGAAGTTTATCTAGTTCAGTAACTATCTCAAAGGTTTCGAAAACACTAAATTACTCCTTTTTAATTTTTTTAAAACTCTGTAGACAGCAAGCATGGCTTTTTCAGTTCCCATTTTTGGCTGTTTTTTAACTTTTAACTTTTTGGTTTCCTTTAAGCAAAGTAGTTTTACAATCATAGTACATATTTCTTTTGGTGCTGTAAACAAGTTTGTCAAACACTATCTGACAAAGCAATATCTTCATCAAAACCATATTCAACATCTAAATAGTTTGTTAAGTTATAAATCTCTTCTTTGCTTTTACTATTAGTCTCAACAAACAGGGCTTCAATTTGATCACTGCAATATTGTCTGTTGTAATATACCTTTTTTGACATTCCACCATCATGAAAATATGTGTACATTCATTTCACTTCAGAGACCTTGTGTTGCAAATTTAGAAGATACATGAATCAGGATTTTATTCACTAGAAATAATTCACAGGCAAGGGACTTAAATTGTGCACAAGGCAACACTTTGTTATACCTACCAGGCTTGAAATAAGTGCTTTATATGATTTAAGATTTACTACTTATTTTCAGAGAGCTATCATTTCCTAAAAACTGCAAAGTTTCTTTTACTTTACCAAAGCTTCATAATTTCTCAGTTAAGCTCGAAATTCTACAAAAAGATATCCCTGGTATAAATGGAAGTAAACCGTAAAATTTAGTATATGCCAGTCCAGATAAAGATTGTGGATCACGACAACACAAATATTGATAAAGTGACAATAGGCATATGAAAGGATACAGGGCATGACGCAGAAAATAGAAGGTAGGGGTTGTTTGACAAAATTAAACAAAATTAAATACCAGCTAGCAAAGATAGAAAAAAGGGTAAACATTGTGATGATACTATCGGAAATGGCATTCTTGATTTGTAAGACACCTGTGCAAATATGCGTAATTGGAATACTGGAAAATAAAAATTTGAATTAAAATGTAAAGGACATTAAGACTTGGACAGAGAAAGGCGATCAGCTTTCGTGTACAATCAATTGAGACAGTTCTGCAATCCATACACTTTGAAAAAACGCCAGCTTGGCAATGTGAGTTTATCGAGTTGTTGTGTTTGACCTTTACAAAGTAAATGCTGGAAGAGAAAGTACAATTAAGTACTATACAACACCATACGAAAAGCAAGGAAGGAAAATTTCAAGCAAAAAATGAAATGTATGTATGTACGTATTTATTCGCCACTAACAAAAAAATACAAATGTTCAAAGGTAAATGTTAAAAATATAATACATGATGTTATCCAAAATAGTTAAAAAATAAGAGTAAACAGAAACAAAAAAGAACGAAACAAACAGGCGGGACGGTAATCTAGAGAAACGGTGGCAGGGGTAGCATAATACAGATCATGATGACCTTATTTTCATTATGGCCCCTTGTAACGTAAATGGACATGTAACATATAACAGGAGACAGTAGCCCTATATCTATAACAATCTACGATTACCCAATGGAAACAAAAGGGAATGTAGATGAATGATAAAACATTCAGGAATAATGAAGAATAAAATAAAAGAGAAAAATGAGGTGATAGGAAAGACAGAAAACCATCTANCAGGCTTGAAATAAGTGCTTTATATGATTTAAGATTTACTACTTATTTTCAGAGAGCTATCATTTCCTAAAAACTGCAAAGTTTCTTTTACTTTACCAAAGCTTCATAATTTCTCAGTTAAGCTCGAAATTCTACAAAAAGATATTCCTGGTATAAATGGAAGTAAACCGTAAAATTTAGTATATGCCAGTCCAGATAAAGATTGTGGATCACGACAACACAAATATTGATAAAGTGACAATAGGCATATGAAAGGATACAGGGCATGACGCAGAAAATAGAAGGTAGGGGTTGTTTGACAAAATTAAACAAAATTAAATACCAGCTAGCAAAGATAGAAAAAAGGGTAAACATTGTGATGATACTATCGGAAATGGCATTCTTGATTTGTAAGACACCTGTGCAAATATGCGTAATTGGAATACTGGAAAATAAAAATTTGAATTAAAATGTAAAGGACATTAAGACTTGGACAGAGAAAGGCGATCAGCTTTCGTGTACAATCAATTGAGACAGTTCTGCAATCCATACACTTTGAAAAAACGCCAGCTTGGCAATGTGAGTTTATCGAGTTGTTGTGTTTGACCTTTACAAAGTAAATGCTGGAAGAGAAAGTACAATTAAGTACTATACAACACCATACGAAAAGCAAGGAAGGAAAATTTCAAGCAAAAAATGAAATGTATGTATGTACGTATTTATTCGCCACTAACAAAAAAATACAAATGTTCAAAGGTAAATGTTAAAAATATAATACATGATGTTATCCAAAATAGTTAAAAAATAAGAGTAAACAGAAACAAAAAAGAACGAAACAAACAGGCGGGACGGTAATCTAGAGAAACGGTGGCAGGGGTAGCATAATACAGATCATGAAGACCTTATTTTCATTATGGCCCCTTGTAACGTAAATGGACATGTAACATATAACAGGAGACAGTAGCCCTATATCTATAACAATCTACGATTACCCAATGGAAACAAAAGGGAATGTAGATGAATGATAAAACATTCAGGAATAATGAAGAATAAAATAAAAGAGAAAAATGAGGTGATAGGAAAGACAGAAAACCATCTATGCACTTAAAGCAGATGTAAAGAGTAAGAGAGGGTGATAAAAAAAATTAGCCTTGCGTTATTAGAAGAGGTATGCGACAAGGGTTTTATTGCCACATAACTTGTTATCAGTTAATGCAGGAAAAAAAAGATCATGCTTGAGATGATAGGGACGATAGAAGGAATCAAGGCAGGGGTGACATATTAGCAGATGGTTGATTTGCTGATGGAAAATATTTACATAAAAGAAGAGTAAGGGTTTTGTGACGAATTCTCTAAATTGGCTTAGACATATATATAAACATAAAGAAGACAAAGATGATGACAATTTCCAAATAAGGTAAAGGTATAATTTACATTAAAATTAAAAGCAAAGAGTAGAGGAAACTAGGAGGTTAAAGCCTTTAAAAGCAATGATTACTGAAGGAGAAAGATGTATAGAAGAAATAAAATGTCTGGGAAAGCTTTTTTTAATACTTCTGCGTTTAGTAAGAATGATTTTTGGGTGCCTTCGCCTTTTGTCGTGAGATCAGCTGTTATTATCCCGTTATAGATGAAATTTCCTGCCAAACTCCCCAAACGGCCTTCAAGGTCGTAGCAGCAATAACAACAATTTTGATAAATATTGAATTAGACTTTTTTTTATCTGAGAAAAACATCGCCTTATACTACTAATCTGATTCCTTGTGAAGACTTAAAAAATACGAGGATTTACAAACTGCTCTTTTAAGCTAACGATAAGAAATAAATTCTTGCTTTCGACAGCAGCAACTACGAATTCACTCTTCCCTCCCTCTTTTGAGTCAAGTTAATCTTTAAAGAACACATTTCTAGTCTTACTAAAAGTACATGATACCCGTCGTTTTCACTTCCAAATAAAAAGTGATACAATTCAGAGAATTTGATAAAAGTACCTTTGCAATGATATTGTACTCTTATATTCACTCCCTTTCAATGACATCCCATTTTAACTGCAACCCTTTTTACTGACATCAAAACATCACTTTATTAGTTGCAAAGATTATTCTAGGGATTTTTGAAAGAAGCTGCCAGATCTAGTATTTTTTCAGTCAATAATTTTTCTTAGTTTGTTTTTTTTCAGTTTTCTGGCTTATAATAATAACCCTTTTTAATTGTAAGTGTCTCCTGCAAGTTATATGCTGCAAGATAGATATGTTTCTACGGACATATTTTCTATATAAGGTTGTTTTTTCTCTAAAGTCTCTGACTATGGCCAAAATACCCATCGCTTTTTGAAAATCCCAGGTCCCAAGGTTTACACAGAAATTCAGCCTTTTCTCACTGAATTTACGAACAAGGATGAGTACCACTTTTTATGTTGGAGCACAGTCACCCGGACCTGATAAATCGCTGTGAAGATGAGTTTTTGTGAAAGATCATCAAAAGGGGGTTTTAAAAATATGTGTTGACAAATGACATGAAACCTTATTTAGACAGTTGTCCCGAATCAAGACGTGTTGATTTCATTGTCATGTAATCTTTCATTGTTCATTCTCTTTCAAAGAAAACGTCGCCCTTCTGTGTGTCCGAAAAATAACTTGATTATCAAAAACTCTGCTTTGTCAAATACATGTTGTTTACAGTCTGGAAAGAGACCTTTCAATTAACTGTAAAATTCAAATTGATGAGGAGTCACAGTAATTGACGATTGTGGACAGAAAATGTCGTTTATCGCATTTTTGATCGTGGACTATGGACTTTTTGTGAGTGTGCACGAGGAACCCACACAGACATAAAAACTGATGAAGACCTGTGAAATTGAATTCAGAATTTTGTTTGGCTAATTCACTTTTTATACAGTTGTGATATTCAAGGCATTTGAAATTAGTTGTAAAATTTGTATTACAGGATGATTAGTTGTTCACAATACCTAATCATGAGATCAAATTGAAAACCTTCGATTACATAACACATAATCCAATGGTCAATTACGAAAGCGGAAAGAACGAAGTGTCTGACAACAAAGTCCAGAACAAACTAATTAGCTTTTTCTCGCGCTCTTATGCAATGTTGTGGACTTTTTTAGCTCTTTGGTTAACTAGTGTATTGGGAAACAGTAAACAAAGAATATTCTAGATACACAAAACTGCACACTCGAAGGTGTGTAGATATGGTATTTCTACTGGTTACCGGTTTTCTTTCATTTTTGTCTGAGAAGTGCAGGTTTTGTTAATTTACATCCTCGAAGAATTCGTTTTTTTGCTTCATGAATTGGATTTCTTGCCCAACACTTGTTTTTTACTTGTGCAATTAGATCCGTAGACCCTGGAATTGAGATGATAAACGTACACGCATAACATAGACACACACATACTTAGATCTCCATGTATTAGAATTTTTCACAAGAAGCGCCGTTCCTGAAGGCAGAGGATGTCGATGTTGCGCCTTTTTATCGTATCTCTATCTCTCGGCTTTTAGCCGTAAGTGTACCGATGCAAAGAGTTACTATCTTGATCCTGGTTTACCTTGGTCGCCTATTTTCCACAGGGTCAGCAAGGTCGCCTTACCCCTCCGCATCGCTTAACATGGGGGATGCCCTAGCATAGTCCGGTTCTCTCTGGTTAGCATAATGTTTGAGGCATAGTTTTACCGGCGGGATGGTCTCCCTGTTGCCAAACCCTCTGTCTTTATCCAAACTTGAAACTGGCTGGGTTGTGCACTGGCTTGGGCATTCCCCAGGCGACATTTTCGAAGAAGACAATATCTAGGTTAAATACATGATGTAAACTTCAAATTTGTAATTTATCTTTTCAAAGTCCATGTTTTTTCACAATAAAATATACTTTTTAATGTCTCTATTGTAGTTAACCATGGCACATTTCTGGAAGTTATACTATTTAAATCTTAAGAGCCTGTTGGCTTCAGACACCCCTCTGTGTAGAAGTAAAGCTTTCATGTTTCGTAATGCAAGTTTTGTAGAAGAAGTGTATCACTTTCCTTCCAGATATAATATTCTTGTTCACTTGCATATTGTTTCAGTGTAATTATATGACATTTTCATTATACACTGGTCATATTTACTTTTTATAAGTGTTTCGATTATTCTAGTATATCGTCTTAGCATGAAATATTAAAATTTGTGGAAGTTGCTTTTAAAAGCAAACATTATCTTAAATCCACACACTTATTTTAGATCATTTTAATAGTTCTACAGGGTCCACCCAATTTCACAGCAAGGTGTACATTTGCACTGTTAAGCTTTGATATTTAAAAACATGAAAAAGCACCAATTGATATTTCATTCTTTATTTTGGTATCCTCTGGATTATTTTTTTTACGATATCAAAAACAACCTATCACATTTCTATATCCATGATAGTTTGTGATAAAAGCTAACATTTGATAGAGCCAGCCTCACTGTCTCTGTCAATTTTTAGCAGCTGAAATAAACAGCAAAATTTGTGAAATAAAATTACTCCTCGACAAGAAATTTTATCCAAAGTTATGTCAAACCTGAAAAGATATCACAAAAATAAAATAAAGCAAAGGTGTTTACAAGTTCGAATATTTAAGCTGTAATTCTGTGTATGTCTGAGGTTTAAAGAGTAGGTTGGCCAGTGCTTTAAACAATTTTTTTACATTCTTTTACCCTAAGCAAGGATGAAAGAGCCTTTAAAGCAGACGATTACTTTTTTAATTGTATTTTTTGTTTATAGTTTTTAGATCCTTTTTTTATTGGTTTCCTCCCTATCCCAATTTTTTTCTTTGAAAACATGCATAAACTCAGTAATCTGCCACCTAAAACGGATGAACGAATTGGGCACAGTAATTACAAGGGAGCGACTGTCACTCGAACCAGGGAACTCCTCGCATGGTAATATGTTGATCTACCCCTGGGTCACTACATTAAAAAGTTGTTCTGACTCCAGTCAAAATGGACGTCTCCATTACACGATTGATAGTGTAGCACATGGAGAAAGAGGTATACGCATGTAGTCAACCCGTTGTCACGACTTGATAGTATTTAATCAGACTGAATCGCTCACTGTGTATTAAACCTTATGGCACAAAGTCGAGCCATGGTTAATCAAAGTCATGCAATCAGCTTAATCCTACAATTTATTGCAGCAGCTCTAGCTGTATGCAGATTTTTAAGGTATTAAGGGTGACTACTGAATCATTCGTGTATGGTTAATATGTCCACAAGCTTTGAGGGAAACCCTTTTGCGGCAAAAATTTTCATTGTGATATTTTGCCTAAAAAAATTGATATTCCTAAATTTGGTGATACTTTCATTTTAAAATTCCTATTATAATGATGTCACTCGACTGTTTTAAATGTTTCCTTATCAATTCGTAAGTGCTAAAGGTCGACTCAACAGTTTTCCTGTTCTTATGCAGTTAGAGCTTCAAAGTCATTCCATTTATTGCAGAGGACAATGTTCTACAACGTCCAGCTAAGAATCACAATGCTACTAAAAGCATAAATTCCGCTTTTCTATCTATGTCTGCAGTATATTTGTTTGTGTCTTTCTAAAAATAGAGAACGGACAATGGCAAAAATTGACAATAAGAGTGATAATGGAAACCCGGGGTATTTAAGAATTGAATAAAATGAAAAAATCCTATTAAGAAAAGTGCTTTTTCTTTAAGAGCGTATTACTTCAAATGATTTCACTGTCTTACAAATAGTGGCTTATCAAGTTCACTGATAATTTATTTTGAAAAACTAAATGATTTTTGAGTATGTAAGGTATGATGACCACGTGTGAGCAGCGGCTTCTTCAGCGATTTTTTAATCAGATTTGATTGCAAATTTCTCCCCTTTGACGCTTTTGTAAATAAAAAAAGAACCACTTGCAGTTGTGTGAGTCATATAGTCTCCTTAATTCGATATTGCAAGCTTAGACGAGGCATGTATCTTTCCTTCAAGCCAGGGATTAGTGTAAAATGATGTTCAATTTAATTCCAATTTCATCATAACAAATTGATTTTAATAACAAAAGCAATAACAACATACCCAAGGAAAATCGTGCATTTTTGCTAGTTTTTTTTCCACATTTTTGTTTCGCTTTTCTTGTAATTCTGGCGGAGGATAAAATACTTTGGTCTTTTACGTAGATTGCCTTCTGGTCCAAAGACATTGTAAGTGGGCTTTACGTTTTCCAGAGCTTTTATAACATAAAATTCCCTCCTATGAAATCTTCTCTGGATCCTAATGCAGTGCATTCTAAAAAGATCTCCATCAATTCCACATGTCGAATCTTTTGACGCTCTGCGCTGTGTCCTTGGACAGCTCTAGATGTGCTAACCTTAACTGTAATTGAGCCCACATTGTCTAGAGAGATAAGCGCGCGGACAGACAGTATACTTCTAATCATATGACCCCACGACTATATATATATATATATATATATATATATATCCATATATATATATATATATGGTGTAATTACATTTTCTTGTAGTACTCCAGTTTCAATAAAGAGTGAACTGGATTTGCTACCGTTGGACAGAGATTTGTCCAAGACCTATTAACATTTATTCCCTCTGTCCCCGGCTTTCCTTTACTGCTATCTTACATTCAAATGCTTAACACACAATTAAATGTCAAAGACTCATTCTGTTTTTAGTCACCTTAGTCTTTGCCCAATTTGTTCTGTTAATGATTTTGTAGCAAGGCCTCTAGATTCGTTCCGATAAGTGCAATAGAGACGCCCGGCCCGGTCCGGATCTTTACTGACAGTCTTGGTAAATACATACATATTACGGTGTAACTGGATTTTTTAATGTGCGCAGCAAGCCAATATTAGCATCTTCCGGATTTCACAAAGTACTAGGTGCTCGGGGGCGCCAAGTTACCAGAAGGAACAATTGGTAAATGAACCATGAATGCCTTGTAGGACATCTCAAACGATCTCTCAAGTGTTGTGCACTTTTCCTAGGGACAACCCTTTCTTGAAATCCTATCACTCATTTTCCGCAAAAGAAACCAGCATAAACAGGCAGAAAATTTATGAGATATATCTCAAGAGCAACTAGTTTTTTTATATTAGTCTGACATAAACCCTTGTATTTGTGGCGAATAATAGCGGCAATGTGAACGGTCATGCTCTTGTTTGTTGTAATATTTTTTATAGAATTTCAGGTATCAAACGAAGTCTTTCTGCGACAGAATATAATAAGGGTTTGAAGTTATATTCAACGAGTGTAGATTGGTTTACGGTCGAATAGTACAAGCAAATTCGAAGATTCTAGTAAAACTTTTTAGAAATATTCTGGTTTGTTTACTTCTCATGTTATGTGGTGATGTAGAACCATGTCCTGGATCTTCATCACAAGATTTGTACAATATATGTATAATATATATGTATAATATATATGTACAATATACTGTTAAGGAGATGAAATTGTGCCACATAAACATTCAAGGAATATCAATATCGCAAGATGGTCTATGTGAGGTACTAGCTACAATTCCTCAGTTAGATGTTATTACACTTTCTGAAACACACACACACACACACACACACACACACATATATATATATATATATATATATAAATCCAGTAAAGCATACAAAATAACTAGACAAATTTAGCAGTTACTACTAGTTACATGTTTTCTTAACAATCTTCAAACAGTTTGAAGATTGTTAAGAAAACATGAAACTAGTAGTAACTGCTAAATTTGTCTAGTTATTTTGTATGCT
>RDPX01000113.1:973013-984349 GCA_003991215.1 Morbakka virulenta | reverse complement strand
CTCTACTACCCTCTATCTTCCTATCTATCTAGCTCTCTATCTATCTATCTATCTCTCTATCTACCTATCTATCTATCCATCTATCTATCTACCCATCTATCTATCCATCTATCTATCCATCTATCTATCTATCTATCTATCTATCTATCTATCTATCTATCTATCTATCTATCTATCTATCTATCTAGCTAGCTAGCTATCTAGCTAGCTAGCTATCTAGCTAGCTAGCTATCTATCTATCTATCGATCTATCTATCGATCGATCTATCTATCTATCTATCTATCTATCTATCTATCTATCTATCTATCTATCTATCTATCTATCTATCTATCTATCTATCTATCTATCTATCTATTTATCTATCTATCCAAGGTAAGACATAAAGTAAGAGAGAAACGCAGAGGACGGAAAAAGGAAAGAGTTAAGGAGATTTAGTGAGTTTGATTATCTTGATGCCTGATAAAAGAACGAGATAATCAGAAAGAAAACGATTAACTGAAGAGCAAAGGCAAGTAGTACCCGACTGCTGTTTGATGTGTGTGGAAAATACTAAAGCTGAATTGGAATACCAGGCTAGTGTTACTTTGTTGCGGAATCGTGTAGATTAGTACAAGGAAGTGTATTTTGTAGTTAAATATTTCTTCTTATCTTCGTATAAAGAAAGTTACAATATCTTAATTATAGTTAAATTCGTCGTTCGTTCACGTTCTTCTCTTAGTCAAATTCTAATTCACTTAAATAAATACAAAAAACTAAAGAATATTCTAGAAAGTAAAACAAGTTTTTCAAAAAATAGAAAGTATTGTCTATTTCATACCACGTCATTGTTCTTGAATGTTCTACGTTTTCTAGTTTTGCAAAGTAAGTTCTAGTCGAGTTCTCGACAGTCTCCCCAGAGACGTGTTAAATCTCACAATCGTCGTGACATACTTTATCGAACTGAAGTTTGACAGTAAGGAAGAAAAAGTTGGGTGATTGAATAGATTGAATACCTAACTAGTTGACCTTACTCATAAATGTGGGCTGAAACTGCTGGTTTTGGAGGCATCAGAACTAAAATCGTTTTCCTAGAGAGTGACAGAAAATAGACTTCTTTGGGAGCTAACTACGGATGGATGGACAACATCAAGGTCGATATGGTGGTAAAGGGACATCGGAACAAGGACAGCCATGGGAAAACCCGATGAAGATAAAAAACTTTGCTGTGGCGACCCTTGACCTCAGGGAGCAACCGAATGAAGGAGAAGAAGACACCGTGAACTGGTTGCATCAACAGTAACAATTTTTATCGAAGTTACTAGTAAGGATATAAATTAGGTATAATACTTTTGGAACAGTGGGTACAGTACACGTTAGGAGAGTGGTAGACAAACGAATAAAGCAAGGCTCAAGTGGTTCGGACATGTGACCAGGAGTGGAGAACAATATATTGGAAGAAGAATACTGGATATGGATCTGTCAGGCAGAAGAGAGGGAGAAAGGGAGATGCATAAGTGTGATAGAGGGGACATGAGACCAGCAGGAGTACAGAAAGAGGACGCAACAGACTGTAGGCAATGGAGTAGATTGATCCGTTGTGGCGACGCCTACCGGGAGCAGCCGAAAGACAAAGAAGAAAAGTTTTGGAACAGTGGGTAAAGAATAAATTTTAGAAGCATTCTGAAGCGGTGTCCTTAAACTGAAACTGGAAAGCACTTTATTTGGGAGTGATTAGATTTTATCGTGCATGTAAACTAAAATAGGTTTGTTGAAAAATAACTGTATACCTTGAGAGGTTACCCACTATCTTTAAAGCCTTACACAATGGAGCAAGCTCCATGTTATGTACACTAGAAGTACATGGTATTGCTGTGTAAACTAGTGACTTGACAGGTAACAAATTGTTGGTATTTAGATTAAAATTAACTTATGGAATATTGGTTTAAGAAATAATTATGAACCTAATTTATAAAAATGTTTTCAAATTTGAGCTTACCTTAATTTGGCTTTATTTTGGTCCAGATATTTTACTACAATTGTTAATGTTTTTCGGCTCTTCAAAGAACAAACCTGATTTTTAAAAGCAGAAGACCATCAATGTTGGAAACAAAAGGGTATTTAACCTGTAAAGTGATGATGTTTAAGGGTATTTAGTGTAGTTTGTTTAATAGCGCATTCTGAATGTACCTAGTGGATGCACATCAACTGTTAAGGTACTCGAATTGAATACATGATCACAGTAATAGGTAGAGGGGTAAAGGCCACGGTATGAAGTCGAGACTACTTGTTCGTCGAGTAACTGTCGTCATTTCTTTGCCGTGGGAGAAAAGTTAAGACTGAACTGTATTTTACTTCTTTTGGTAGGTTTCATTAAGGAACTTTGGTTTTAGTAGGTTATTGTGACTTGAGAGATTTATATTTTGTTAAAGTAGTTTATCAGTCAGTAAGGAGATTTATGGCAGAAAAAGCTATTGTTATTAATGGAGTCATCTAGGTCATCGCTTTGAGGGCAAGCTCAGCCTCGTTTTCAGACAAAGCTTTAATTAATTATTAATGTCATGTTATGTTATGTAAGGTAGAAACTTTCTGAAAGAAAGGGACCTCATTTTAGCCTGTAATTAAAAAACTTAGAGAATTGGTAAAAATAGCATACCTTTTGTATTTACTAATTAACTATTGAAAATGAAATCTAGCCCCAGAGCTACATAGTCTACAGAGTTCACCTATTAATGTATCCGTTCACATCTAATTCAGTTTAACCAAATGCACTTTTTCTCTGATGGTTTATCATGATGTATCCTGCTTCAACATTTACGCCCAAATCACTTTGGTATTTTGCTGGAATTAAGTATCGAGTTGACTTTCCTTCCGCCAAGTAGTCTTTTGCGGGGAGCAGGTTTATTTAAAAGACCATTACTTTGCATTGGAAGGTCGACCGCTGCTTGCCATCTTTGTGAATAATAAACAATAACCTGACTAAACGAATAATTGATTGATCAAATGATCGACCAATTCAGTTGGCACTAATTTATTCTTAGATTTAACCCGTTTAGAATAGGTGGAACTAAGGAATGTAATATTAGGGAAATGATGATGATGACGATGATAATGATAATGATGATGATGACGATGACGATGACGATGACGATGACGACAACCCTCAACAGCAGCATCCGCAGAAGCAGCATCCTCAGAAGCAACATTATCATTATCATCATCCTTACTATCATCGTCATCATCACCACCACTACCATCGCCACCATCACCACTGTCACCACCATCACCACTGTCACCACCATCACCACCGTCACCACCATCACCACCATCACCATCGCCACCACCGTCACCACCATCACCACCGTCACCACCANATGATGATGATGACGATGATAATGATAATGATGATGATGACGATGACGATGACGATGACGATGACGACAACCCTCAACAGCAGCATCCGCAGAAGCAGCATCCTCAGAAGCAACATTATCATTATCATCATCCTTACTATCATCGTCATCATCACCACCACTACCATCGCCACCATCACCACTGTCACCACCATCACCACTGTCACCACCATCACCACTGTCACCACCATCACCACCGTCACCACCATCACATCGGACGTAGATTCTTCAGTCATCCCAGTTGGGGCAATTGTAGCATCACCATTGTTGAAGAAGATGGTTACGTCACCGTTTGTTTGTTTGTTTTTTGTTGTTGTACATTCTGAGAGAGACGTTAATAACCGACGATTAATACTATTCCTTTTACATTAAATTTGTTTTGTGTAAGTATACTGGGGAGTAAACGGAAGGTAAACGTTTTAATCTGTTGAGAGTTTGTTATTGTTTTCTTCATGTATAGATTTGAATATGTTGCCTTTTATTTATTGAGGCTTATTCGGTGCCTACACTTCTTGTTTATTTTTCTCTTGTTTTCCTTTGTTTTGGACAAGTATTCGTAAGAGACCGGTAGATGCATGGAGTTAAACCGTAACGATATTTATAATGAGATCCGTATCTATACATCTACAGCAACCTGAGAAGTGCATGGGAGGAAGGTGGGAGTTGGTAGCACACTTAAGAACATTGTAGAACAGTTGAAAATTTGGGTACCCAATCTATACTTTTGCCAGTTCCTCAGACTGAAAAAGGAAGACTACACATTTAGGATTCAACGTTTTTATCCAGCTATCTCGGTGTCTATTCCTTTACTTTTTTCCATATAAAAGCCGATTTGTGCATTGTCAAAAACGTTCATGATAATGTGGTAATATTATGTATTTCTACTACATTTTTTATGTTGCGACATGTTCTCACACCAAATCATTGTTAATTCCATTTCAATCATTAGAGGAGACGATTTAGCACTTAGCACACACAGATGCACATAATTAATTATGTATTTATTAAACTGTTGTCGCAGCTAATCGTTTATATAGATACACTATGTATGACTATAATGTGTAATATTAAATATGAAATACACTATGTATGATATATAATATGTAATATTAAATATGAAATAATAATAGTGATAATAATAATAAGAATGATAGTAACAATAACATCACAATATCTTTCTATACAACAAGCATGGGAGAATTGCCCGATCTTTCCAAACTGTTGAAAATAGTTTTGCCATACTTTTCATAACTTATTTTGTGTTATGCATGAATCTCTTGTCTGTAGAACCAAGAATACCTGTGAAGTGTAACATGGATATTGTCCGCGATGTAAAAGAGCTGCTACAAAAAAATGTTTGACACTTCCCTTCACTGTCTATATGTTATAGCTCTTCATACACTGTATAACAGATCCACACAGAAAGCTAGACAAATAAGAATTTGAAATAAGAATTCGAACGAAAGTAGTGAGAAAATGTTAAAGCACCTTTCTTTCTCATTAAAATTAAACTATATTGGAAAAATAGGGCCAGGATCTTGCTGTCATTTTTTTCGTTATAAAACACGTGTTTTAACGGTGTTAATGCACTGTCAGATGTTACGGATTGTTTTTCGCATTCTGAAGATCAGAAAACTTTTGTGAAGAGGTGTGCCTACGCATTCGTCACCCACTGCCTACGCCCTGGGCGTTCATCAGAAAATATATACAGCTACTGGACATTTATTTCAAAGCGCTAGTTTGTTTGAATAATGTAACATTTCAACACTGTATTTTGCCAGTTGAAACATTAGTGAGCTGCTCACTCAATGTTTATGGTAATATTTAGCGTTTTCCTATTTGTGCATTACAATTAGGCTTCAACACCTGTGACTTCGATATGACAGTTTTCGGAAGAGTTTAGATCAGGACTTCAGAAATGTAGAGTTAGGTAGGAAGAGTTAAACAGAGCAGGGCTTAAAATCAAGAAGGAAAAATTTCCTCGTTTAGAATAATTAACTTTGGTAAAAAAGGAATGTATTATGTAATTACTTATTATGAATATGTATGTATGTATGTATGTATGTATGTATGTATGTATGTATGTATGTATGTATGTATGTATCTATGTATGTATGTATCTATCTATCTATATATATATATGGGTAAAACACGAAAAATAAGAACTGGTTGCAACTGATAGTTGAACGATATTTCGATCATCAGGCAAATTTATAGCAAATATATGTATATTGCTCTGCTATATGCATTGAGCAAACTCCGCCTCGGAGTTATTGATGGAGGGGTTTGCCTGGTTAGTAGCCAACCTATTGGCCCTACTGGGGGCTGTACACCATACCAGTTAGGGTACGGGGTAGCCCCACTGTCTTTAACTCTGTGCCAGTCCCAAGCCTGGATAAAGGAGGAGGGTTGGCGTCAGGAAGGGCACCCGGCCATAAAACATCCAGCCAAAGTATTTTATGAAATGCCCGAATTTTGAAGATCAACCTCATGCTAGGGCGTCCCCCGTAGGCGACGCGCATTACTTTCGCCGGAGTGATGTGAGAAGTCAGCAACGGCTACTGCAGAAGAAGCAGTGTCTGCGGCTAAAGAAGCAAGCTGCTAGGTTGAAGGTAACGAAATGGAGAATTGGAACTTGGAACGTTGGTTCTATGACTGGTAGAGGGATGGAAGTGGCGGAAGCAATGTCTAGGCGTAGAATTGATCTCGCGTGTATACAAGAGACGAGATGGAAAGGCAATAGAACCAAGGAGATAGGTTGTGGCTATAAGTTTTTCTACAGTGGTGGTGACGAAAATAGGAATGGAGTTGGTATAGCAGTTTCTAAAGGTCAGTTAAACAACATCATAGATATTGGTCGGGTCAGTGACAGAATTATGTGGATGACTGTGGTTAAACCAGAAAACGCCGTTAAGTACAGCATTGTCTCTGCCTGTGCTCCTCAGATAGGGTACAATAATGAGGCGAAAGAAGAGTTCTTTGAGAAGCTCTCTGAGGTTACTTTCCAACTGAAACTGCATAGCAAAGTAATTATTGGGGCGGATATGAACTGTCATGTGGGTACCTGAAGTGAAAGGTGTGTTGCCCATGGTGGGCATGGGTTTTATACCAGATACGAAGAAAGTGAAAGATTGATCCAGCTCGCGAACTCTGACAGCCAAAAAATTGTTAACACCTGGTTCGTTAAACCAGTTAACCAGCTCGTCACGTATGCTAGTGGAGGCAACAAATCGCAAATTGATTTGTGCAATGTTATTGATTGCAAAGTACTACCTGATGAAAGTGCAGTCCAACAGCACAAATTGCTGGCGATGGACCTTTCATTTAAAAGGCTTGCTAAACCTAAACCCAAAATCGCTGAGAAAAAGATAAGGTGGTGGAAAGTAAAGGAGGAAGCTATCAGACTGACGTTTAAGAGAAAGATGAATGAGTGTGCTTTTGAAGATATGACGTAGGGGGATTTTTCTGTTGCCGTTAAGAAATATGGTGAAGAAGTGTGTGGCTGCTCTAGGGGTGGTAAATACATAAACCGTGATACTTGGTGGTGGGAGGAAGACACCAGAAAGATTTTGAAGGAGAAAAAGAGATGTTTCAAGAGATGGAAAGAGACCAACTTGTACTTGTACCGACAAGCTAAGAAGGAAGCCAAGAGAGTAGTGGCTGAAGCTATGAGTAAAGCCACCCAAGAGATTGATGACAAGCTTGGTACAAGAGAAGGCGAGAAATCTATTTTCAGAATTGCTAAATCTAGGGAACAAAAGTGTAAAGAGAATATTGAGGGCTACTTTATGAAGAACAAAGATGGTGAAACCGAAACTACGGCCGAGGGCAACATCAGTGTTTGGTATGATTACTTTAATAAACTGCTAAACGAACAAAGGCCTTATGAAGAATTGAACAGCGAAATGCCAGTCCAAGGAGCGGTTAGTGAAATCCAGAAAGAAGAGGTGAAAAGAGCTCTGTCCAGGATGGGAAATGGTAGAAGCTGTGGTCCAGACGATATCCCAGTTGAAGCTATCAAAGCGTTGGGAGAAGCTGGTGTGAACTTCACGACAAGAGTTTTTAATGAGATTCTTTTTGCGGAGAGGAAGATGCCTGAAGAATGTAGTATCAGTACTCTGGTACCCATTTTTAAAAACAAAGGAGATCATTGTGTGCGCAATAATTACAGAGGCATTAAACTCCTAAGCCATAGTTTCAAATTTTTTTGAGAGAATCATAGACCATAGACTTTTTTCCATCAGATAATCAATTCGGTTTTAAGAGTGGAAGCAGTGCGACTGATACGATCTTTGCGCTTAGAATCATGATGGAAAAGTATCGCGAAGTTAATAAACCGATTCACGCGATATTCGTTGACCTTGAAAAGGCCTATGACACGGTTGCTAGGGTTTTGATAAAGCAATGTCTTCAGAAGAAGCTGGTCCCAGAGTTGTATGTCAAATGTATTATGAGCATGTGTAGAAATAGCAAGACCAAGGTTAAAACTAAACATGGAAGTACTCAGTCATTCGAGGTATCTGTGGGTCTGCATTAAGGATCGGTTCTAAGCCCTTTTGTTTTCACGGTTATCCTTGACGTAATCAGTGACCACCTTCATAGCAGTGCCCCAAAGGAAGTGCTTTTTGCTGATGATCTTGTCAGTTGTGCTAAATCTGCAGTTGAGGCGCAGTTGAGGCTAGAAGAGTGGAGGCAGACCCTCGAGAGTAAGGGTCTTAGAGTCAGTCGTACTAAAACTGAGTCATTTTCGACGGCAGCTGGAGGAAATACTGAAGTTAGTTTAGATGGTGCTGTTCTCCCCCAGGCAGATACGTTTAAGTACCTGGGCTCTGTGATCAATAAAACTGCAACGTGTGAAGATGATGTGAAGAACAGAGTTCATATTGGCTGGAGAAATTGGCGCCAACTGTCGGGTGTAATTTACGTTAAATGATTGCCAATGAAACTCAAAGCAAAGATGTGTGAGATGGTGGTTAGACCGGCTATGATTTATGGTGCTGAATGTTGGGCTGTCAAGAAGAAAGACTTGGACCTTTTGAGAACGACAGAAATGAGAATGTTAAGAAGCATTCAAGGCATTACTCGGAGAGACAGAATTAGAAATGATGTCATCAGGGCTCGAGTGAATGTTCAGACTCTAGAGACCATTATCCAAGGCCGCAGGCTCAGATGGTATGGTCACGTCCTTAGAAGACCTAAGGCACATGTGACCCGGGAGGTTCTTGCTTTACGACTTCCTGGTAGACGTAATAGAGGGAGACCAAAGAAGACGNCAGATGCTCGAAAGTAAGGGTCTCAGAGTCAGTCGTACTAAAACTGAGTCTTTTTCGACGGCAGCTGCAGGAAATACTCAAGTTAGTTTAGATGGTGCTGTTTTCCCAAGGCGGATCAGTATAAGTACCTGGGCTTTGTGATCAATAAAACTGCAATTTGTGAAGATGATGTGAAGACCAGAATTCAATTTGGCTGGAGAAATTGGCGCCAACTGTCGGGTGTAATTTACGATAAATGATTGCCAATGAAACTCAAAGGAAAGATGTATGAGATGGTGGTTAGAACTGTCGGGTGTCATTTACGATAAATTATTCCCAATGAAACTCAAAGGAAAGATGTATGAGATGGTGGTTAGACCGGCTATGATTTATGGTGCTGAATGTTGGGCTGTCAAGAAGAAAGACTTGGACCTTTTGAGGACGACAGAAATGAGAATGTTAAGAAGCATTCAAGGCATTACTCGGAGAGACAGAATTAGAAATGATGTCATCAGGGCTCGAGTGAATGTTCAGACTCTAGAGACCATTATCCAAGGCCGCAGGCTCAGATGGTATGGTCACGTCCTTAGAAGACCTGAGGCACATGTGACCCGGGAGGTTCTTGCTTTACGACTTCCTGGTAGACGTAATAGAGGGAGACCAAAGAAGACGTGGCAAAGCGTGGTCGACAATGACACGAGGGAGAGAAATCTGCGGTTGGAAGACGCGATGAACAGAGTTGATTGAAAGAAAAGGACCCCTCTATTGGGATAGCGGCCTCTCAAGGTGAGCAAGCTGAGCATATGCATTGAGTACTTTTTGATACGAATACACAAAATTACACAAATATATATATATATATATATATATATATATAATCCAGGTGCTGAAGCAGCACGAATCATACTTTACTACATTTGTTACATGGCATTTTAGACTTAGGAATCTGGATGCAAAACATGGATTGCTATTTGAATGCGTCTAAATTCGAAAGTTATGCAGCATAAATAGTTTTATGCCTCGTTAAATGATAACGACTAGGTTCGTTTCCAAAAATTCATGCATATACATTCATTTCTCTATTCTATTTAAGGTTGATTTAAGTGTAGAGCGTATTGTTCGATAATTATCGAACAATACGAAGTTTGTTTGAAGGAATAAACTTTTTACCTTGGTTTCCGCTTGAAAAACTGACCTTTTAGCCTTTACCGACAAGTATTTTGATGCATGTGGCATGAATATTTAATGCCCTTGTTATTGTTGTTAACATACTAGGTAAATGTTCGGTTTTATACAATAGTGATCCTTGAACCACATTGTATATGTTTCTTGAACTATTGCGACGAACTTATTGCCAGTTAAGGTTTTATTTGTATCGTGGAAAAAGGAATTGCTTGTTGCTTGGCTTTGTTGCTTGTGGCACGAAAATGGATGCTATCAAAGTATAATAAGTTGTGAGAATGGTTATACTTCTATGAATGATAGCTGTGAGATTCGTTCAGTGTAAACAGAATAAATGTGAAAGCGAGAGGAAAGAATTTTAAACAACTGTATTTATATATCAAGCGAAACAGGTACTACTTAGATTTTACTTTGCAAATAGGTTTCTGTAAAGGTACACCCGCAATTTTAGAAATTTGAAATGAAAAGGTATTTTTTACACATTTTTAAAGCTATCACAGCAACCAAGGAAATATAGTTTTTAGTTTCTTAAATACACTATTTTTGTACAAATTTTAAGGTGAAAGGTTAATTGAAATACACAGCCTTTACTTTACTTTTATTAAGTAATAACAGTGGGTGTTTTTAGTATACTTATAATTATTGTGCCGGATTACATACAAAGAAGCAGGGTCTGTCTTGCTCGAAAATCGAAGAGGGAAAATGTTTTTCAAACAGGCACAGCTCATATTCTTTGAAGCATGCTGCTTCAGCATTAGGATAGACACGGTCTGATCCCCTAATTGGATGTTGTTACATTTTGCGCTGCCATATTCTCGAATAATCTCCGGTTTATCTCGAGATTGCTTAGTGAGCGTTCAACCACCACTCGACCACATAGTTCGTATCAGTTCTGTACGTAGTCCTGGACATACATAGTATAGCTGATATATAAGATAGTACCTTTAGAAAATATAAAGGATAGTTGATAGTCTGCTTACCTTGAGACTAGGTGATGAAACGCTCTGTCTCGCTGGGTGTGGATTTAGAAACCTGTTCTTTCAAGCTAGTATTGCTGCAAATGCAGGGCTCTAAAACGTAATAAGCATGACGTGACTTTCTTACGAAATGTAGCATACTTCCAGCAGTATCGAGTAAAGTCTTGACCCGAAATTTCTTTCACAGGATCAGAAATAGGTGTCAGTGTCATCACCGACGCACACGACAATTGGACAATTTACCCGAATCTTTTACCCGAATCTCACCTTTTACCCGAACGTCACCCTCTTACCTTAGCCTCACCCTCTTACCTCAGCCTCACCCTCTTACCTCAGCCTCACCCTCTTACCTCAGCCTCAGCTATCCCAACGTCACCTGTCCCAACGTCACCTCCTATCCCAACCTCACCTCCTATCCCAACCTCACCTCCTATCCCAACCCCACCTCCTATCCCAACGTCACCTCCTATCCCAAACTCACCTCCTATCCCAACGTCACCTCCTATCCCAACCTCACCTCCTATCCCAACCTCAC
>RDPX01000113.1:952941-971955 GCA_003991215.1 Morbakka virulenta | reverse complement strand
CCCAACCTCCCCTCCTACCCCAACCTCACCTCCTATCCCACCTCACCTCCTATCCCACCTCACCTCCTATCCCAACCTCACTTCCTATCCCAACCTCACTTCCTATCCCAACGTCACTTCCTATCCCAACGTCACTTCCTATCCCAACATCACTTCCTGTCCCAACATCACTTCCTATCCCAACATGACCTTGCAGTAACTTTAACCATTTACCCCAACCTCAGCATTTACTACCTTTGTTCGCTATACACCAATGCTTGTAAGTAGTTGGATGGAACATAGAGCTATCAGGTACATTAATCAGATCGGTTTGGCTTTATTAGTAATTTACTTAACGAATATCCCAAGTCTTATCACTGCACAAGGTCGATACTCGGGATTCCTTTTAATCAGAATTTTATTAGTTAGCTTCAGGCGGTGTATTTTTGCACCTGCCTTTAATATTAGTTTAACAGCAGTTAAATAATACTAATTTGGTCTGACTTCTCTTGTGTTTTAGGTGAATTATTAACAAGGAAAAGCTTGTTTACAGGAACTAAAAGAAGGCTTGTCTTGAGATTAATCCCTTGACGTAGTTGGTTAATTTACTGAGTGCATTTTCGCAACCAAATTGATAGCAACATGGCTGTTCAGTGCGATTCAAGTACCACAAATGAGCTGTTAACAGAGGAGACAAAACCAAGTATTTCCTTGCTAGAAAAAGGCCTGAAACTAGAGGAAGACGAAGTTAAAACTGCGTGTGATTCAAGTCTTGGTATTTGTAAGGCAGAAGGTAAGTTAAGCATCGATTTTCTGAGTGGAAGTAGTATCCCAATACCTTAAGTAATAGAAAAAATAATCTTACGTTTTAGAGCTAGGATACGTTATACTTAACAGAGCAGCTGGGTTTTTTTGCGTTTCAAATGGAACGATATTTGTGATAAAAATAGAGCTTCATATATCCAGTTTATAATGGTGTTATTTTTAGAATCGCCAGTTGTTTTTTATACTGCCTTGCAGTGGTTTTGATGGTAAAATTATTTTTACACAACATTTGTCTTTTACTGTTGTTATTATTGCTTTTATTATTATGATGATGATTATGATGAAAAAACATGCTTTGCAATGTTTGTGTACTTAAATACTTTGAATATGCCGGAATCAAGCTGTGATCCTGAGGCCAAGTCATGCATAGATTTCTTCTTAGTTAATGTGCAGTTCCAAGAAGCACCGTTTTCTGCAATTCTTCGATTCTGATATTACTAGGTATTATTATTATTATTATTATTATTATTATTATTATTATTATTATTATTATTTATGCAGGATAGTTGTCTCAGAAATATTATTTACATGTCTTTGGTAAATATAATTTCTGTTTTCTGGAGAGACATGTGAAAAAACAATTATTAATTGATAAATGTGCTACATTCGGTATCAAAAAATTCACCACAAGATCTCTTTAATTTCAACCTAAACTTTTTGTTAATAATGAAACTGTACCTCCTGTCGCCCTGGAAGATGCCTTTAAGTATCTCGGACGTTACTATGATTCTGAAACGACCAATCAGTCCCACAAATAAAGATAAACTGATATATATTTTAGTGCTGTTGATATTGCATCATATTTTTTTAGGATTTTGGAAATAAACATGAAGTTTTAAAAAAATTATCATAATTACACGATGCTAAATTACACCTTATTGGTTTTTACCGAAATAACGTAACGTAGTAGGTAAAAAGATTTTTAAACATGGTCGAGGGATGAGGAGCGGAGGCCTTTGTTGTTAACAGAATAATGACCAAAATTGCTATTGAAGTATCGGTAAATATCTGCTGTAAGCTTCCTAGTCCCGCTATCGCCCCGAGATGTATAGAGACACTTTTTAGCCGTTAGTTTTCTAATAAACGTCATCTCAATAGAATTTGTTAATTGCACCTTATGGGACGTTATTTTTGCCCCTGCATACGTTTATTTGCTGTTGGAAAAATACCATATTTCTTCCCTATTTCGCCCTGGAGTTCACGTGTTGAAAATTACTACTTTTTTCACCGGCAGGGAAAGCTTTTGGCAGAAGATATATTTTATTTTTGTCAAGTCCTCAGCAAAAAAATAAACTAATACTTTAATTGAGAAAGAGGGAATACATTGAGCCCCAATACTTCAACAAGTAGGACATCACTGTTGCTCATTAGAATTTTTGTTTTCAAGCACACGATGTCATCCTCCTTTTGATTATGAGATGCTCAGCCCTATATGCTTGATTTAGATGAGATATCCTAAGCTAGGGATCTGGGGAAGGAATGACGCAAAAGGTATGACTCCAAATATGACCTGTTTCAGAACGTAGCCCCTGTGGCACATTTGTTTCAATCATGTAGCTATGATGGCTATATGCCTTAACAGGAAAGCATTTTGGTGCAGGCATATTTTTTCACTTCCCTTTGATACTAAATCATCTTCATCGGTATTATTCTTACAAA
The DNA here is from genome assembly GCA_003991215.1 of Morbakka virulenta. Lineage (NCBI taxonomy): Eukaryota > Metazoa > Cnidaria > Cubozoa > Carybdeida > Carukiidae > Morbakka > Morbakka virulenta. Next base: position 969,492 of record RDPX01000113.1, on the reverse strand, counting down.
TTTGGTCCTCTAGTCTCTGCTGAGACACTTGGCAGCAAGACGACGCCATAGGTCACGGTCCTCGGCCAGGACCTGTACGTTGCGAAAGTAAATTCGCCAAACGAGAAGGCCCTCCTGGAAGGTGGTTTGCCAGGTTTTCACCGGTTTGTCGCACTTTCGTTTTCCTGTCGGACACCATGTCAGAGCCCGGTGGGCCAGTCGTCCATTTGGAAGTCTGAGCACGTGTCCAGCCCATCTCCACCTTCTCTCCTCTACCAGCTTACGGATTTCTCTTTGTCCTGTTCACCTCAGTATTTCTTCATTTGTTATTCTATGAAATGAATTATTATGGAATGTGGAAACAAATGTAGTATTATGTAAACAGTGCTCTTAGATAGATAGGAATTTTATCTCATCAGTTTATCCCATCGTCAGGCAACTAAAATGACTAGATACGGCTGTTTTATACCGTGATATTGCGGACCTACGTGTAGACAGGGCTCGAGTTGTTTTGGGAAGTGACACCATACCTATGTTGTGCTTGTTGTGTTTGTTGTGTTTCATTCTTTAGTGCTGGAAGCCATTTTTCTGGAAGGGTGTAGGGTATACTATTGATGTGATTGCTGCATTGCAGGGATTGGATTGTTTCTTCCATTTTTCTTGTTCTTGTGTTGATTTCCTAGTCCTTAATCCTTTGACTGGAAGCCCTGGAAACCAGCCGTATCTGGTCATTTCAGTAGCCTGACGATGAGAGAAGTATCTCTCGAAACCTATCTCGGAAAAAGCTTACGACTCATGACACGATAAAGCTCTTACATCTATGGAATACTAAATGTTTCTGACTGGTCCATTATTGTTTTATATGGTGTACCTGTTTGCATTTTAGGAAGACATTGTGATGTTAGGTATACCTTGGGCAAATAAGTGCTTTAAACCTGTAAATGAAACTCATTGTTGGTACGCAGAAGAAGTTATATTGTTTGCTTCGTCATAGAACCACTTTCATTTTAAGTACTAATTGTACCAGTAAAACACCCGGTTGGTTGTCACAGGACTTGTGATACATTACTTTTCAAAGCTTAAAAACGTGATCAATTTTTACAGATAACGCAAATCAAAGTTATGGACACAAGCGTTGGGGTTTCACGCATACACCTTCTACCACTAGAATGGAGAAATTTAAAGTTTCACTTGCTCCAATACTACATTGTTACTAAAATGTATTTCGCACGGGACATTTGTTCCATAAGTAGCTTTTTTTCCTCCGGACGTGTATGTGAGCCACAGGAACTTTTTCTTTTATCATCCGCCATTCTATTTAACCTTTTATTTTCGCTTGTTATTGAGTAACTTTTGAAAAACTGACAAGTCCTTATTGGCATCAGGGCATACAGCCGTCATTAAAACCACCATAATAATTACCATACACTTTTTTAGTCTCCTGCACCCCAGTCTTACTGTTTCACTGGACTATTTCGTACAACTACTGAAGATAAGGTGCTTATAGCAGTGCTGAAGTATTATCTCTTTCTTTTTATTCATGTAATAAATGTATATAAATAATAGAACCCCTGTCGAATTTGCACAACACTGAAAAATGACTGCTTTTCGTATGATGCCCCATGATGTTCACCGATGTTTCAGGGGGTTTTTATAGTTAGAGATTCGTTACAGAGGTAAAATCATATGAAGTAATTAGACTCTACGAGGCGGCGCTTGTGAGGGCTCTTGAAGGCTGTGAAACGGAATTTTTACGGTCGAAATTAACATTTACAGTTATTAAGTTTCTAAACTTCTCATATGAGAGTGCTCAGATCCACAGGCAGGAATATCAGGAGGCGATAAGAGCCATTAAAAACTTTGTTATTATCGAGAATAATAATGCACAACCAGTAGGTAAGAAAAGTACATTTTTAGAGTTTTTCTCGAGCAATAAAATATACTGTAAGAAGGGAATTTATTCCCCGGAAAAAGGAAAATTCTAATTTAACATTATACAATTCCCCTGGTACTCTCTGTTAATAGTAGTAGCAGAGTTATGCATGTGATCAAAATTGTTTTCATAATTTCAGTTATCGCCATGGTCATCGTTATAAAAAGATTTCTTATGGAACTTAGTCACTCAAGCCCCAGCTTGCGGGTTTTTAAAATCTTAATCCTAAACAAATTAATGTGGATGCGTACATACAAATGTGGTACAAGAAAATCTAGAACACTGTAAAGTGGAATCTTGATTTCTGAGAGTCAGTGAGATGCTAAAAGTTTCATTTTCTCTAGAACTATTCTCTGTTACTTAGCAAATGCTATCGGTTTAAAGCCTAATTTTCAAAATCAATTTTATCCACAAAGGCGCCTTCCTGGAATTTTTAACTTGTGAGGGTCATTGTTCTCACGTGCTGCATGTAAAGTTAATGGAAAGGAAGAGTACGAGTCATTTACTAACCAATGAGTTACTTGATATCCATTTTATTGGCGAGATCACCATCGATTCCATTCAATATTAGTGAGCTGGTAACAATTAAATAGTGAAGGAGTTTTTTTTATTGTATTGCATTGAACAAGCAATTCAGATTGATCCGTCTCATAGCATGTTTGCAGAAACCATAAAGAAGTGTTGATAGTGTGGTATGATGAGAAATTAGGTTCAAATACACACAGACTGGTGCATTAGAACTGTTGTCACCCCATGAACACATGACCTTTGGTTTAATAAGAGTTTTCTTATAGTTAAATGATGTCGGAAGGGCTAATTTATTATTTAATGTTAGGATATTATGGTTATATGTATACCTTCTTTCCGCCATTAGGATAAGCGGGAAAATATGATAGGTTACTTTTGCGCGTTTGACGACCAAATGGTCACTACTTTGTCATTTATAAAACCCAACGGCACCCCCTATTCGTTGCTGGCAAAAGGGTAGGTCTGAACATAATTAGACAAAATGAATGATGAGTGAATTTTTACTTCGGCGATTATACTGGAATTTTTTATACATTCTGTCTTGTGGGTTACGGTTACCTAAGGACTTTTGGCCAGTTTCCAGTGTTATTGAAATCAGCGTCAAACCAAGGCATTTACACACACACACACACACACACACACACACACACACGTGTATATATGTATTAGTCTGATACTTTATAGCTTCAAAGACAGTTGTGATTGTTGAACACGTATGCTATTTTTACCCTGAACCATTTTTAATAACATGGATAAATAAATTTGTAGTTTAATAGTTAAAAGTAATATTTTGTGAAGAAAAAGTTGGCTTAGGCAGATGAAAGGAAAAAAGCTAGACAATTGGAATCTTAACAATTAAAGTATTACTTTGTTTTAATATCCGTTTCTTCTTGAAGACATTGAACTAACGCGAACTTTAGTGTGAAGTGAGATTTTGGTAATCGAATGGTGATATTTGTATTAAGACATCCGTTGATATTGAACAAAACTAGATTTAGGTGTTGATGGTTGGATCCACCAAGTAGTTTCTTACCAAGCAGCGAGAATACTTGCGTTGTGCAGAGCGAGGCTCTTCGGCGTGAAAAAGGTTTGTATATCCGGAAGAGACGGGAACTTGTCCTCCACTCCTTTGGAGTTGTTTCAGCATGGAACAAATGAAGCAGAGTTGGTAAATATACTTTCCAAAGAGAATCAGAGCAATTTATAGGTAGCTCGTACCGTGATATTTTGAAGTCTCCTCTGTAGCTGGATCATCTCCAACAAGAAAATCGTGAATTGCTTTTGTGTTACAAAGAACCAGCTCTGGAAAAACTCTCAGGATGTTTACCTGACGCTCGTGATTCCAACTAGGAAGGTTTTTCCCGCAATCCCTAACCGTAATTTTTTCTGCCACCACTTTAAAGCATCATCTTTTTTGCTAGGAGGTAAAGGTGGTGTTTTTATAATGGTTTGGGACCATACAAGGCCATACAAAGCATACACCATACAAGACATTCCACCTTAGGTGTATGGAATTGTGAAGATATGACCGAGAAAAAGAAAGACACAAAAAACCCCAAGGTTAACCCAAGACATAAAAGTTAATCGCAGATCTGAAAGTACTCAAATCATATGATGGAGGAAAGCACTAAGATCCTAAAAAGTTCCACAATCTAGCTGTTCGAGGTAAAAAACTACAAGGATAAAATTATTTATCATAAAGAGGGACAACAACTGCGTGGACATAAAAATGCTGAGAGAAACGAATCACGCGGGATGTAATAGACTCAGGTAGTACCAACGAAGAAAGCTCATCGGAGCACTTCCCATGATAGAACATTTAGAAAAGACTAAAACAAGTGATATTCCGTTGATGAAATAAAGGCCAAATAAAGAATAATAGCAGGATTTAGACCTGTCAAGTTAATAAACATGTCTTCATCTGGCAACAGTACCTCCTGGTAGGTTTTACAGATACAAGATAGCCTTAGGTGTAAGATAATTTCTAGCGCGATACAAAGAACCAACCTTTTTAGAATCAACCTTTTTAGCCAATACATTGAATATAAGAACTTCAAGAAAGATCTTGAAAAATTTACCGACAAAGTGTCATCATTGATGAGCATTTCTCAGGTGCAGAGGCAACGTCAACAGGGTTAACATCAGAATAATTTTCCAAACATTTTGGAGGGAGATACGGGCTCAGCTTGCCATTGAATGACCTCAGTTGTGTTTTAGATGCACTGAAAGAAACCAGCCATTTTCTTTCCCATTCTCCGAGACCATGAAATTTCGATGTTTTTACGCCATTCTCTAACTTTTTTTTCGTCGGCATTAAATTTTTCGGAGCAGCTCGACCTTTGCCCCTATGTGAAGAACTCTTCAGATTATCGCCCCCTATTTTTATTTATCGAATCAGTTTAGCTGTTTCTATTTCCAGTCTTTTTCTTGAAAAATCTGATTTTTAAATGCACCATAGAGTAGAACCAGCAAATCTAGTGTGAGAAAATCACCGGTCGTTGGTCTCTGGCAGTCTCAGTCAGCGAATAAGCAACGTATCAAGTGTGGGCAGATCATAGGACCGTTGGTTTCTGGGAGCTCCAGTCAGTAAGTAAGCAACGTATCAAGTGTAGGCAGATCATAGTTGCCGTTGATTTCTGGGAGCTCCAGTCAGTAAGTAAGCAACGTATCAATTGTAGGCAGATCATAGTTGCCGTTGATTTCTGGGAGCTCCAGTCAGTTAGTAAGCAACGTATCAAGTGTAGGCAGATCATAGTTGCCGTTGATTTCTGGGAGCTCCAGTCAGTGAGTAAGCAACGTATCAAGTGTAGGCAGATCATAGTTGCCGTTGATTTCTGGGAGCTCCAGTCAGTGAGTAAGCAACGTATCAAGTGTAGGCAGATCATAGTTGCCGTTGATTTCTGGGAGCTCCAGTCAGTGAGTAAGCAACGTATCAAGTGTAGGCAGATCATAGTTGCCGTTGATTTCTGGGAGCTCCAGTCAGTGAGTAAGCAACGTATCAAGTGTAGGCAGATCATAGTTGCCGTTGATTTCTGGGAGCTCCAGTCAGTGAGTAAGCAACGTATCAAGTGTAGGCAGATCATAGTTGCCGTTGATTTCTGGGAGCTCCAGTCAGTGAGTAAGCAACGTATCAAGTGTAGGCAGATCATAGTTGCCGTTGATTTCTGGGAGCTCCAGTCAGTGAGTAAGCAACGTATCAAGTGTAGGCAGATCATAGTTGCCGTTGATTTCTGGGAGCTCCAGTCAGTGAGTAAGCAACGTATCAAGTGTAGGCAGATCATAGTTGCCGTTGATTTCTGGGAGCTCCAGTCAGTGAGTAAGCAACGTATCAAGTGTAGGCAGATCATAGTTGCCGTTGATTTCTGGGAGCTCCAGTCAGTGAGTAAGCAACGTATCAAGTGTAGGCAGATCATAGTTGCCGTTGATTTCTGGGAGCTCCAGTCAGTGAGTAAGCAACGTATCAAGTGTAGGCAGATCATAGTTGCCGTTGATTTCTGGGAGCTCCAGTCAGTGAGTAAGCAACGTATCAAGTGTAGGCAGATCATAGTTGCCGTTGATTTCTGGGAGCTCCAGTCAGTGAGTAAGCAACGTATCAAGTGTAGGCAGATCATAGTTGCCGTTGATTTCTGGGAGCTCCAGTCAGTGAGTAAGCAACGTATCAAGTGTAGGCAGATCATAGTTGCCGTTGATTTCTGGGAGCTCCAGTCAGTGAGTAAGCAACGTATCAAGTGTAGGCAGATCATAGTTGCCGTTGATTTCTAGGAGCTCCAGTCAGTGAGTAAGCAACGTATCAAGTGTAGGCAGATCATAGTTGCCGTTGATTTCTGGGAGCTCCAGTCAGTGAGTAAGCAATATATCAAGTGTGAGCAAATCACTGGGTCGTTGATTTCTGGCAGTCTCAGTCAGGGAGTAAGCGTTAGTGTTATAAAAATAAACTTGCCATTTTGTTTGACATGTTAATAATAGTTGTATCTGGATTAACACCCTTTGATTACGGTTTATGGTTGTTCATCATCAGTGTGTTAGGTTTTACTCTGATTCTGTCCAAGTCTAGTGCCGTTAAACGACTCATATCAATTTGACCTTTGCAAGTAGTTCTGGAGAAATGGTATTAGCAACATATTTGAGTAATAAAACAGCGGATTGGTTCGTCGTTTAAATTAACTAAATTAATTAATTAAATGAGAATAGCAAGATTTTTTTCACAGTTTGTGTGCACTATTCTTTCAAATCCAGTTGAAAACTATTTGACGATTTTTGTGGATTCCACTTTTGTTATGTTTTTTAACAAACTTATTCTCTGAGACGATATATATTGAGGCGTGTTCAGAAGATAATTATGGGACCCGCCCAATGTGTATAGTGTATAAGGAGTGCAATATTGCGCCCATTTGTGCATTTGTGATGGGTTGGTGGGTGATAATAAAATAGGTCTTGCTTATCGTGTCAAGTCAAACAAGAATTCTTATTTAAACATCCACTTTAGCTGGACGTCCTTTTTGTATCTTCCCTGTGTTAAGCCATAGTTTCTAGTACATTTTCCCCAGTTTTTGGAATTATTTGTTTGATTTTTCTTTTGTCAGTGAATAATTTGAAGGTGCTTGTCGCCTTGCTTCTCGCATGGTACACCCACAGTTCTTATTAATGCTCACTACGATTTAATGTGCGCAAGAACGGATTCATGGATGTTGGAGGATATTGTTTATCTTGCATTTGTAAATTGATAGCAATTCAGTACATATTTAAAGCATTATCAATTAAAGCATCAACTTCTATTTTTTCAACAGATTTGATATATAATTTACAACGCCCACCACCCAACCATCCCACCCTCGCTTCGTTCTTACTCCCGACAATAGTAAATGTAAACTTTGAGTTTAAAAGTGCTAGTTGGCATTTGTCTTGTGAATATACCCGAAGGAATTTTTTTATCAGACCTGCAAATAACTCATTTTTCATTGATGATTAATTTAGAAAATTATGCGATTTTAGGATTTGTTATTAAATAGATAAATTGAATTAAATAGCTAAACTAGTGGCAATTGAGTACTTATTTAAAGCATTAACTTCAAATTTTCAGTAGTTTTAATATATGATTAATTCATGTACTCATGTGTACTTATGTAAAATACGCGTTAAATATATATTTAAGGCCTACTTTAGATACGTCTGAGAAGCAAAAGTCAAGCCGATGGACTTTTACAAGTCAGGCATAACCTTGGCTATACAAGAAGCTGTGAGTGGATATTTAGATTGGAAACGTACCTGGAGTATGGAAGAACACTATTTCATGTTGGGAAGCGATTGACGCGCATGCCTTGTTGTTGTTATAGCTAAGCATGTAAACAAATACACGCTGTGGCGTGCATGCGTACTTTAACCGTTAGCCTTTGTGGATGAAATATTACCACAAGTTCTTTTATGACTTTAAATCACATTAAAGTATGTGAAATTTTCATGTAAATTCGCAAGAAATAAGCAAAAAGTTCACTTTTGCAGTGAAAAGTGAAAATATGGGCTTTAAAACATTCAAATTATAGATATTCAAATTAATTCAGTTATTTTCTATGTTAATTTTTAATGGTAGCCATTTCGTCATTTGGCTACCCGTTTGAAATGATGTATTTCCGATAGAATATGTTATTTTGCTTTGCCTCCAATAAAATTGTGTGATAAAATCCGAGATATAAAATGCTACACAGGTGAAGGGGAATTCGAAAACACGAATGGAGTTTTTATTCGTGCATTGAGATCCTTCTAGATGCTTAATAAGGAATCTGTTCACTTTGTTCTAATCTACTACCTGCACTTTTATTTTAATACAAAACAAAATTATTTTGTTATTTATAATTTTAGGTGTGTAGTAAACGATGATTATTTATTTATGTTTTTTGCTGTTTCTTTTACCTTTTTTACGGAACGATGTCGTCCCACAGTAGCCCCCTTCGAGCTGTTGAATTTTAACAGCGCTGATGTTAATGGCACTTTACTTTCAGTCGGGTGTTGGGAGGATTTTGCTAACGGGTACATAGACTTTAGGATAACCCTTGGAGCCTTTTTATACGTCTAATTGGTATTTTAATCCTTAAACTTGCAGCTCACCTGTTAAGTGTGTTCAGAAATTTTACAATTGTATATTACTTACCACGTTTACGTGAATTGTACACTTGGTTATTATTCAGTAGAATTTTAAAATGAACTTTTTGCTTTTGGAGGTCAGGGAGTAGTTATTACCTCCCTGGATGTATGGTGGTGTTATAAAAATTAGTCTAACAGTGAAAAACGGAATGTCCCAGCCAGGGAACCCGCCTTAGTCAGAGGATATTCCGGATTTTAATCTTCGTTTTGTTATTGTTTTTAAAAGAAGCTACACCTAACTTGTCTCGACCTTGACAGATTGTCACAAAACACAAGCGAAAGATGTCAGTCTTCTTCGATTTAGCTTTAACTACAAAGAAAGGGTATTTACAAGATCATTTTATACTTTGTGCACAAATATGTATCGGCAGGGGTGCTTTTTAGGGATAGGAAATATATTGTTTTAAAGAGCTTATAATTTGATCAGAAAAGTGCTCCTTACTCATTCATAGTTGATCATTTTAGCTGCTCCAATTGCAAGCGGTAAAAAAGATCATGCTATCCACGTAAAGAATCCCCCTTTTGGTGTGACACTTTATTTTGAAAGGAGATGCGCATCGTGATTTGATCTCTACGTTATATCTTATGAAGATGCAACAAGGTGTGATTTGAGCTTCGATGCAGTAGTGCTCAATTCTTGCTTTTTCTCTCTCATCATCTTACGTTTCGAACGTATTCCTAACATTCCTAACATTCCTAACACCAACAGGCTGTTACTGTTACTATTTAATTTGAGCATAGGATAGTGCCTAATTCTAGGTTTTTCCCCCCAATCACCTTGAGTTTCAAACACATTTCTACCGTCAAAACACAATTCGAAGCAGTTTAATTGCACTTGAACTAATATTCAAGGTTTTCTCAGTACTTACTTTCAAAATGAAACTTTGTTTTCTGTTTTGGGATTCTGGTTTAAACTCGTCCTTCATCTTCAGTTTCAAACATATTCTCAACATTAAAAATACCGTTTCAAGCAGTTTAATTGGACTTAAATAAATTCATAAGATTTTCATGTTACTTATTTTCAAATTTAAAATTTGTAAATTTGTTATTTGTTAGGAGTTTGAAGATTTTTTCTGTCCATTGTTTGTTCTATTTGCGTCTCCAGAACCTTTTTGAAATAAACGGGTGTCAAGAAGACTTTTGTGTGGGATAAATTACCCGATGACCTCAAAATAGGATAATGGAGAGGTAAATCAAACAAAAATTATTTAACCAGACGGACAAAAATAGTTATTTAGTTACCTTTGGTTAATTTTTTTTGCTTATTTTAATACTTATTATAATAAGTAGAAAGATAGGGTAATATATAGAGATATTTATAACTTTATTGTTAGCAAAAGAATGATATTGAATGACGGTACACAGATGAAATTAGCAAAAAAAAACCAATGGCAAATAGCAAACCTTTTAAGTAGCAAAACATGTTTACATTAATCATATTGAAATTAACGAATCTAATTTTTCAGAAAAGTTGTTACTCGTTTCAATTGCTATAACATAATTTCCTAAACGTGTACTAACATTTCACTGAAGCTGTGATGCTTCAAAATAGCCCCTGGGTGTTATACAAGATACAGAACGACGGTATTAAAGTTCGCCCACATACTAGCCTGGGTTTTAAAAGAGAATTAGGTTTAGGAATCCCAGTTTATTGAGTTCAAGCAAGATTCTCTTTTATGCTATTTCTTCTCATTATTTTCTCACTCATAGTTTCGTGACTAGTGTCAGTTTCAAGTGTGAAATCTCACATTTCAATTTTGTTGAATTTACTTGACCATCGTTTAACACTCTTACTAGTATAGTTTCATGGGTTACTCTCATACGCACATCATTAGTTCGCTTTTGTAGATTTAATTTCACAGCTCCTAAAATTGGGCAAATACCAAATTGCACAGCTGTAGTTTTTCTTAAAACCACCACAGAGTTTGTCAGGCACCTGTTAGCCATTTGCAAACACTTGCATGTTTGAGATTGTCGATAAATCGCCTGAAGACGTTTGAAAAGCTGCGGGGTATAACATAATATTGGCAGAAATAGAATATATTTAGGGTAGATGTAAACGAAGATTGAACTCTTTTATTTAACAATGGGGGATTGCCGCCAATTGCTGCCGTTGAGGATTTAGTCGTTCTTTTGCCAACATCACAAACGAAACTAGAGTCAAAACAAAAGCCATTTTGGTTGTCATAAATACAGTCATCAGTTATTATCAGCCAACATCAGCAGTAGCTACTCTACCACAAGTATCAGCACTTTCATTATTTGTACCCTCAATAACTCCATCAGAAAAATCGACGTTTGCATTATCATTGATACTTCACTCCTACCGCCACCATCACCACCGTCGCCGCAACCACTGTCACCACCACCACTGTCACCACCACCAGTCACCACCACCACTGTCACCACCACCACCACTACCACCACAATCATGATTATCATCGTCATCGTCATCATCATCATTACCATTGAAGTCGCGTCCACAAAAAAGAAACCTCAACAGGTATTGACAAGTCATGTATTAATTATTTTTCGCATTCTATATTATAACGATATAAAATTAATGTGCGTAACATAATAGTACGCATTCGTTTGAGCTGGATGTCAGAAAGAATGCAAGTCACCGATTTCCACGAAACTGGCAACGTTGTGATATGTATAATATTCCTCATTTTTCGTACAGCATTGCCTGTGTTGTTGTTTATTTAGGAGAGGGATATTTTTGGAAAACTAACATAGGTTAGTTGGGATTTTCTTTACATAATGTGAGGGCGTAGAGAGGGGTCTACGATAAAAAGGTAACATCGACACCTTATTGGCATTTTTGGATAAAAAAGGATTGAGAATACGGAATATTTAATCCACAAAACGAAAACGTACTTTTTATTGATGACTGCCCATACTAACAAGTGCATTTTGTAAAGATTACTTTTGGGGAGCAGATAAATGGAGGGCGATTTATTTTTGATTCGTAATGCCATGAACAGTCCTTTAAAAATGTCTGAATGAATCCACCTGTGGTAACTTTCTTTAGTATTACAGTAGATTAAAATGGAAATAAAGGAAAAGTAAAGAAGCTGGAGGTAAAGAAGTTAGAGGTAAAGAAAAAGTAAAGAATTAAAGAGTGCTATTCAAATTTGATTGAATAAAAGCAGTATTGGTAAACACTACGTTTAAACAGCGACAATTATTGACATTTTTCGTCCATTTTTAGGGCTTCTTATTGTTAAGATTTTAGTAGGCAAAGCAACTACTTGCGAGAGCCTAGAAGCTTTTATCATCCTGTTAAACTTAAATTTACTCAGGTGGTCGCTAGTATGTACAGAGTTTTTCATCTATCAGAAGGGACAGCTATTATTTGTTAATGGTGTCGAAATACGCCTTTAGGTTCCGATTATTAAACGATTCAGACACTGCCGTAAGTTTAAAAGCACAAGAATGTAAGCTCAAATAATTTTACTTGCTTATCGACATACCTAGATATACGGCGAATGTCGTAAACGCCTGCTGACGTGCCAGTTAGCTGATTTTGTTTAAGCTACCATTCTGCATATGTTTTATAATTTCCATAAAGCCCGTGATAAAACTATATAATCCCTATTATTATGGGCAGTCGTTATAGCCAGAGGAACATCATTTTGTTAATCTCAGACAAGGGATTAACTTGTCTTTTTGCACGGGAAGAAGAGCTTGATCACTGCATGTTGCAAAAATAATAAGGTCTGAGAAGGGAAGGTGGAGAGATGTCAGTCTGTCATTACATAAAGTAACTGCGGAGTGTTGCTGTATAGCATAGCTGACATTAAAGACACATTGTTAAAATTCGTCTGGAAGTTTGTTTTTTATCTTTACAATTTTTTGAGTAATGTATACTATAATCTAGTGACAGAATGGGCTCTGAATAATTAGTGGATGATATGAGTAGATGTTGTTATGAAGGAAAGCTTTTATTAAAACAGCTTTGCGTGATTGTGCGAGTTAACAAGACATTGCACTTGTATGAAGTTTTGCTTATCTAAAAGTTATTGAGTTATATTGTGGCAAAACCTCCATTTGCATAGGGGAAGCAGAAATTATTCTGCATAGATTTGGAAACTTTGACTATGGAGTATGACTGGAGTACTTATAATCCCTATATGCCTTTTGAACCTCAAATGGAAGACAACGTTTTGTGGCAAAATGAGATGATGGGAGGCACAATAGATAGTTTTTGTGATACCTGGTGGCCAAGTAAGTAAAAATGCCATTTTTGGTGTTGAAGGTGAGATTTTTTATGGATTGTAACTAGATGTAGTAATCCTATTTTTGTACAAGCCTACAACCAACGAAGAATTTACTAGCAGAGAATTCAGGAAGAGAATTTTGGGCAGATATTTTTGGGGCGGACAAGGAGCAGTACGTCACTGCATAGATTTTCACCAATTAGTAAAGAAAAATGTCATGAAAATATGTAAGTTATAAATATATGTTTTTCAAAATTGATGACTATAATGGTGCGAAAAAAGCATTCTTATTGTCATTGCATAAATTTTATACTCTAGCTAAGGATAAAAAGATTTATTGATGAATGTAGGAAATTAATTGACATTTGAATTCCTTTCTCGATTTATTATAATTGGGCAATTGCACCTGAAAGATAATAAAATTAGGATAAAGAAATGTTGAGAATTCTATATTTAATTTTGATATGTTTATTTGCATCAAATAAACATTTATTAAATTTTAAAACGTTTATCTTACATGGTTGGATCCTGATTTAGAGCAGATGTATTCAGTTATATTTTAATGGGTTTTTTAATAGAAGTATGATAATTATTGTAAATTAGTAGCCCAATACAAAAGCTTTATTATCATTTGTGTTATTATTGCTATTGTTGTTATTATTATTATTATTATTATTATTATTATTATTATTATTATTATTATTATTATAACGAATATTTATACAGGATAGTTGTCTCAGAAATATTATTTACATGTCTTTGGTAAAAATAATTTCTGTTTTCTGGAGAGACGTGAAAAAACAAGAAAGCAACTGATAATGTTTAAGAGATTTTTGGGCCAGAGAGCTGAAACTAGAATTCTTTTGCAATAGACTTCGCCAAACAGTTTTAGTCAGACCTAACGAAGAATGCTTTGCCCATTAATATTTTATGGTTTTCAGAGGATATATTACATTTTGAAGCCTAATTTAGTTGGATAAATCAGGTATTAAGTTCCTAGATACATTTCCCGGATATTTTTAAGTAGAACTTTGAGTCGATGCCGTTCCAAGACGAAGGGTAACCTTTGAAAGGCCTCATCAGAAAGGCGTCATCAGAAAGGCAAGACTATTTTAAGACTTCCTGTTGGTCATTCATATTTTGATTTGAATTTCTCCAATGGATCTGTTCTGAAAAAAGATATGTCCAGGTTAAGTTATGGAGCAGTTGCGTTGCAACAAAGAGGTTCCAAATTCAAATGCTTGAACCTGAAAAACTACTCTACTTAAGTAAAAAATCTTCAGTAAAACCCCACAGAAAGACACATTCTTTGCGCATGAAATAGTGAAAAGGACTTGATTTTCATTTCTATCGACATATTAGCTAGATTACAATGAAGCTAAACCTGTATTAGGAAGTATCTCTGTGGATCTTACTTGGGAATCCTCCTGTACCATTGCAAATAACTGGCAGAAAGAAAAAAAGCAATCCAAACAAGTTAAATAAAAATGGTCGGGTGAAACTTTAGTCGGATGTTAGTTGTTCGGTTGTTAATTGCTCGGGTATCAATAGATATGGTAAGGATATTTTTTCAATTTCCACAATTAAGAGTCAATTTAGTCTACGTTTATATATATAAGAATATATTTGTATGCGTGTTATTGTTTTTATGATAACGTCTTGTTGCCGATTATTTTTAAATCACAATTGGAGGGACTAATAAGGAACGGAAGAAATACGGTTAGCGCCGTGTTGAAAACCCTTGCTATTGGACTTCGTCACAACTAGAACATGCAGTACTTAAACTTGGCCTGAATATATTACTTTCTTTAATTCCGCGCTATCCTTCTGTATCCCCGTATCCAACGTAAGTGTCATAATCGAACGCCAAGGTAAGATGAAACGCGAACCAGTATTGTGATGTCGATGTTGTTCGGGGCAGGGACATAGTGAATGAAGTCAGAAAGTGTTTAAAGAGATGTTGACAGGGAAGGAATGGAAAGAATCAGACAGGGGTATTTTTCTTTAGTAATTTAGACAGTGGTTTTGTCAATTATAGTAAAGTTTAAAAAGCTTTTGTGCCTTTAAATGTGCCGTCACATCTAATGAACAATAACCTGAATAATTTTTTCGGTAGTTTTCATATGAAAAGAATATGCGTATTGTTTTGGCGCCTTTTGTTTGGTAGTTACGGTATTATTCAGGAGTAAAGCAACAATATTTTATTAGGAAACAGTGGCCTTCTACGATTGTAAAGCATTTGTAAAAATATTGGATCTGTTTGTCATTCCAGTATTTTGATATGAGTTTTCCATTATATAAGAGACGTCCAGGTGCAGACAAACTTTATTAGTGCAGTGACAGTTTAAAATTATCATAGTTTAACAAGGTAGTATTAATGAGATAGCGTTAATAAGGTAGCCATGTAAACGCTACTCTTTTGTCTGGCTTTTATTGTGAACTTTGCGCCCGAAGGTCACCAAGTTGCTTCCTTACTTGTACCCGAAGCGCAGAGAGTAATCTAGTTGACGTTTTGTGTTTTTGTGTGGTGTGGCCAAAGATATATTTTATGGCAATAAACAGCGATCCTTTTTAAATTGATACAAACTTTGTGTGTGTATATATATATTTATATATATAAGATATGATAAGTTTCCAACTTATCATATCTTATATTACGCTCTGCATTTATGTATTGAGCACTTTAATACGGATAACCGAATCGAAAGCTTTATATATATATATATATATATATATATATATATATATATATATATATATATATATATATATATATTTGTCACAGGAAATGACTAAAGAAAGTATGCCAACATTTACTTGAGTAAATCAAATTTTTATTTATTATTTCAAATTTTCGTCTGTCTACAACAGACTTTACCAAGAAACTGACAAGCAAAAAACGTATACGTGATAAGACTGCAAACAAGTTGCTAAGTGACAATTTATTGCCATGCAACAAAAATTTATAAAAGACAATTATTTATATATATATATATATGTCAGTTATGAGTAGATATTTATATGAATCATAAGGATATTTTGTCACTGGTTTGTTCGTATATATATATTTTGTGCGATTGGATTTTTATTGCATGAATGCCCGCGCCTTAGTTCGTTTGCATGCTCATAAATAAAAATATATCCCCGTACTCCAGTGTAGTTTTGTGTATAAATATATGTATGAAATAGTTTGTATGTATGCATGCTCTATGTGAATGTAAGATAGTGTATCATTTTTATTTATACCCATCTGTTTTGTAGTGGAGTTCTGTCGCATTACTCATTTTCGTAAGATTAAAATGTATAGTTAAGCCTGTGCTAAGGACTATCCGAGAGTTGCGGTCAAACATCAGAAGCAACCTGTTTAAAGACCCCCTTCCGCCACGAAAATATTTAATTATTTAAGTTTGGGAAGTTGTCACCTGCTTTCTTCGGCCATTGACCCGTGGGATTTCCGAAAACCAGTACATTTTTAGTGTGAACAGCAGGGATTTTGCTGGCCCTTAGTTTCTTTTTCAACAGGTCAAGCTTTTGTTCATCTTTGTATATTATTGTGTGGAAAACATTATATCCCATTAAAACATTATATCCCATCCTATTAATGGCAATTTTTCGTACATATAAATGATGGATCATTTAGATTCCGTGTTTTTTAAAGTATAAAAAACCCCATTTTCCAAAGTCAATTTTTTTTATTAAAACTTAGTTATCGAGCAAGTAGTAATTGTATTTTACTTTCAAGCTGCTAAT